>JAYESA010000003.1:20496559-20734744 GCA_036927795.1 Iris macrosiphon
GGTAGCAGATGTCGAGGTTTAGAGTGGAGATCTTTTTTTTATCTGGTATTTAATTCATTTAATTAAAACCCTTGGTGCGCCCTATCATTCCTAAATTAATCTGAGCCTAATATCAGCCCATAAATTTTATCGGGCTATTGTACTTTTGACTTGACTCGCTAAATTAGGCACTGGACTTTTTTGTCACTTAAAATCAGTTTTTAATTGTGCTCTAAATTAATTGTGCAACTTTCCGAAAATCGTAAACCATATTTAATTCCGTGTCGGACACTTGTGTCGTTACCCAAAATTTTGAGATACCAACTTAACCCGTTGAGTCAGACCAACTAAAGGGTCCAAGACTGACTCTAAGCCCCCACCATTTTTGACCTTTGCGTCATTTCTGAATTTCGACCCCAAGTGCCCCATTTAATTTAAAATCGCGGGACACTTTATTTCTATTTAAATCAGAAATACCCATTTTTCCCTAATCCTATTTTTAACCCTTAATTAATTCCAATGCCATTTAATTAAACCTGTGCCTAACCTACAACACCCTCTCACCATGAAAATTACTAAACACATTTTTCTCCACAATTTTTGTGTCATTTTATGTGTTCATACAATTTCCCGAATTTAAGGGGCTAAGTTACAATTAATGAATTTATGTGTCATCACCCTATTGGCCATGAACAATGGAGAGGTCTCAAAATGGGGTCCTAATTTTACCCATCCACTCACCACCCTTCATGAAGAAATCAACTTTTCTTCATGACAAATCTCCACCCTCTATTTTGAATAGGATCATCACCACCCTCCATCATTTCACAATCCCCTATAAAACATCACCTCACCTACCCTCACAAATTCCAACCGGCCCTAATCCCAAGGGGAACAAAAAGAAATCCTCTCTCTCTCCTCCCTCTTCCTAATACTACCAGCAAAAGAAAAATTCTTCTTCCCTTCTTCTAACTTCTTCTTCTCCTTCTTCTCCAACACCCTACTTCACCCCTCCATTTGATCGAACACCCTCCAACTTCAACCCTCCGACCGACCGGCTACTCCGGCCCGACCGACTGTTCTCTCTCGCGTGGCCTAACCAGCAGCCAGCCTTGCTACGACCAACTCACCACCGCTCTGGCCTACTATGATCGCCGCTGCACCTCGCAGCTCGGCACTGCAACCCCGGCGACCGAATATCACCGCTGTACCCCGCAGCTCGGCACAGCCACCCCGGCGGCCGAGTATCACCGCCACATCCTGCCACTGCTCCGGCACTGCCACCCCGACGCTCTCGCATCCTGCCATTGCTTCCAGTGTCGATCCCGCCACTACTCAGGCACTGCCACAGCTTCCAGCGTCGAGCCCCACTGCTCCGGCACTGCACTCCGACGAACCCGCACCCGCTGTTCTCCGACGGAGTCATGCTCCGACGAGGCCACCATCCTCTCGGTCACCTCCAGTGACCCCCGGCCATTCTCCCTCCGGAGCCAAGCCGCTGCTCCGGCGAGCTTCCTCCACCCGAGCCACCATTTTACCATCATCTCCACCACCACCATTACACCATCACCTCCACCACCACCATAGCCCAATCTCTACCACCACCATTGGACCATCACCTTTTCGGCCAACCCCCGGTCGACACCGCCACGTCAAGGTCTATTCCCTTCCCCTCTCTTTGTTATAATCAGATTTGTGTTATTGTTAACTAGAGTTTTACTTATACTCATGTTGAGTTTTAGTTAGGGTTTAATGTTTGCATTTATTTGGTGTAAATATTAGTGTAGTATATTTTGATCTTGTGGTTTATTGAGGGGAGTTTAGGGTTTAATGTTAAAATTAGGTTTGATGTAGTTAGTTAGAGTTTGTGTTATTGAAATAAGATTAGGGTTTAAGTATGTTGTTGATATGTGGTTAGGGTTTATTTTCATAAGTTTTGAAATGAGATTATAAATATACATTAAGTAGGGATTTGAGGATAATTGGATCTTCGTTTGGGGTTATATTCGTATTGGGAATTTATTTGAGGAAATTACAGGGTTAATAAATAAGGTTTATAAATGCTATGTCGAGATGTTAGGGTTTTTTAATTCATATATGCATTAGTTGTTGTACATGTTTTTTTACGCTGAGAAGGGATGGTGATATTAACACATTGATTAATACCAAGGAGCAAATTTAATTTATAAATGGTAGAGGGATATCGATCTTTGGGTAAATATTGGGAGTTAATGATAAAGTTGTTTGAAGACATAAATTATATATATACGCATATTGGTCATTGTTATTTTAGCTGTTGTAAACTATTGTCGAATATTAATATGATATTAAAGGGTGGATAGACATGGGGAGTAGGTGATTGATTTTGAAATAGGTATAATATCGAATCATGAGTCAGAGATTAAGGATTATGAAATATTAGTTATTTATTTGAGATGGAGACACGTCAATATGCATGTTAACACCTGTGAACACTGAGGTGAATTTAAGGATTTATCATGGCTCAAAATACTGATAAACACTGTGCTGAATATAGAAGGATTGAGAATGGTTCGATGATAGAGTACATATGATTAGTTGTTTTGATGTATCGTACCAATAGTCAACTATGGTCAACCCCCTAGCGTCTTGTCCCTGTGAGTCGTAGCTAAGACTAAGCACATATATAGACGTGTGTCATATCCCTATTTGCCGTGTGATAGATTATTGATTGGGTTTGTATCTCATTTCTAGGTACTGCGGGACCTGAGGACTTGGACGCGGTACCAGATCCCCGTCATCAGCAGCCGCACGCAGGCAAGTGTACCTTGCCACCCTGTATTTTAGATTTCAGATATTTGTAGTTCTTTATGTACATTGTGTACGTACTTATATTGACGCTCAATACATCACGTCCGGATCACAAACGGGTGCTGACATTCGTCGTAACGTATTAGAAAAATTATTAGATGCTTAGTAGCACCTCGATGTACGTACCTGAGTATATCGACACCCCAGGACACACTCATACACTGTGATCGTGCCAGATTCCTGTATCCTGATACTGACATCATGACCAGAGACTGGGAAGACCTTAGGGTCACTTCTGTTGAGTTATCTTCCCTGTGTCAAGACTGTTAGATAGAGGTTCAGGTTTAGCGCACAATCGTTGACCGCTTGGGAAGGGAAAGACAGTTACTAGATGTTTGGGCTACTCTGCACGCACTTATATATATATGTATTATTTCTGTAGTAATCTTGTATCTAGTGTAGCCATTTCACCCGTGTGACTCCTTGCTCGGAGCTGCGGTACGTGTCGTGTGTTTCCGTGTCCGGAGCTACGGTTTTATTTTGGACAGCCCACGCGTCGAACATTGTCTTTAAACTATGTCACACTAGTTGGTTATGATAGAGTACCCTGTCGTGCACTTGTACTTTCTATTTACTTGGCATATTGTATTTCTGTACCTTGTTATATCCCTCTGAGGACCTGGTTCCCTGCCAGTTTTGCAGCATAGATGATTACGGAGCATTTGGAGTTGCCGTTGGAGTTGCAGGTCTTGCGGGCATGGTACCAGGTACTCGCATTATATCTACCGGCATTATGGTTATTTTACATTGTTTATTTTATCTGCTGTTGTAGTCTAGTTTTATAGACTCATACTTCTTCTCAAGTCTATTCGAGTTAGTGTGTTATTGGGCGGCCGACTCTAGCACATATAGCCCTTTCTTGTATACTGTTGTACATTATGGATTGAGACATAGAGGTTTACATTTATGGGATATCTAGATAGTGCCCTTTATATTACAGCCTATACGTATTCGAGTCAGACCCGAGTCTGGTCGAATGCGTAGCTGGCGTGTCACGTATTCCTGGTCCTACGTATTTTGGGACTGGGGCGTGACAAGAACCCCCTCTATGTAGTAGCCGGTCCCCTTTCCTCCTCCTCAAGCAATACATAATGCCAAGTATACCCCTACTAATTAGTCATGAGGTTTAAATTATGGAGGGCTATATTAGGAACCTTCTATACTAATACAAATTAAACTAATCTCTTTAATTAACTAAGGAAGAGGGTCTAATGGGCCTAGTTCAATGTGAGTCCAAAGTTATCATGACAAGTCTAATTTGGGTCCACTAGTGTCAAGTCCAAAATAGGCTTACCCACTAACTAAAATAAATAAATAGCTAAAGCACAAATATTAATTATTAGCACAATGAATAAATATTAATCACTAAAAATAAATCATATAGAAAATAACAAAAATACCCTAATCTAGAAATATTGTAGTTACAAGCACGTAGGAACCTCTCAATTTAAATATGTAATATAATCATGTAGGAACACTTAGCATGTAGGAATACATAGCATGTAGTAAGTGTATCATCACGGATACAAGTAGTCGGGTCAAGTCACCAATCATAGTAAATCACATGAGTTCTATCCCATTGCAACACATAAGTCAACTCATGCATATAGGTGGTGAAGTCACTTGGTACATGGTCGAACTATACACATGGTCGAGTTAGGCACACAGGTGGGTTTAATACTCTCACAGTTATTAAGATTACACATCTGAATCAAAAGTCCATTGGTACATTCAAACCAAATTAATTCAATAAAATGGGTGCAGGGGGCCGCATGCGCGCATGAAGATAAAGCCCGCGTGGTCGATTAGGAGGCATGAGAATCAGGGGTGCATGGAATATAGAGCACATAAAATATGGGGCGCATAGACATGCAAAGTCCACTCATCGGGGCAAGTGCTAAGTGAAGGACAATAAATACAAGTCAGAGAAGTGACTGACGTGACATGAGACAAGCCAAAAAATGTCTGGAAGATAAGACAAAAGCATAAAAAGCTATACAGAGTCATAAAAGTCGTGCAGAGGCATGTGCCCAAAAGAAGCGACGCATGGCTCGTGGCCGCATAGTTTCTTGGCCGCATGGGCGCATGGAATATTGCCTTAGTGAATTCCTATGTGCTAAAGGTATTATGCGTCTGACTTTAGAAATTATGCACAGAGCAGTCATGCGTCCAACAAGATGGATGCATGCTAGAGGGGCACATATTGCTGGACCGCATGGAACTTCATCATCTCAAAATAGCAAGTTCGGCCATGGAAAAGCTCCAAGAACCCAAAAACTTGTTTTCTTCATAAAAACTTCATTTCAACTCCAAATCAAGTGAACCAAAAGCCAAAACACCTGAAATAGAATGCTCTATCACATAGAAAAAATACTTTTCTAAAATACCATGTTTATATAGATCAAAACCAAGAAAAAATTATAAAACCCATAAAAATCCTAAACTAAAAATGTAGATCTACTCACATACACCCATCAAAACCAAAAAATCCAAAAATTAAAAGTGTTTAGAATCATAATGTACACATATTAGACTAATAAAATACAAGAAAAAAAAGTAAGGATTAAAATCTAAGGGTTTCTCCATATTATGCAAGGTGTACTTGCCTAAAATAAAAGAAGGAGAAGAAATGAGAGACTAAGGGAAGAGAGAGAAAGAAGTTGGGATATATATAGCTCGAGTTTAAGGTTTAGACCATGGATTCTCTCATAACTTGAACCAACCCACAAAATAAATCATGAATCATACTAAACCAAAGAATGGGTATAGTCTCCATGTAACCTAATAAAATACAAGCAAGAAATAATACGTCCCAAATACGTATATCGGGAATGGGGAGTGACATTATTAGTCTAATATGTGTACATTATGCTTCTAAATAATTTTAATGTTTGGAGTTTTCGATTTTGATAGGTGGATATGAGTAGATATATATTTTAAGTTTAGGGTTTTTCATGGGTTCCATAAGTTTTTCTTAGTTTTGATCTATTAAAACAAGGTATTTTAGAAAACTAGTTTTCAAGGTGATAGAGCATTCTATTTCAGGCATTTTTGCTTTTAGTTCACTTGATTTAGAGTTAAAATAAAGTTTTATGGAGAAAATAATTTTTGGTTTGGAGCTTTTTTGCTATGACTGAACTTGTTGTCTGGAGAAGACGGAGTTCTCATGCGGCCAACATCTATGTGGTCGAGAGTTCTATGCGGCCTAGACTCCTTGTCGCATACACCTTCACAACATGTATCCATCTTGTTGGATGCATGACTGATTATTACACAAAGTGTTCTTGAGCTAAGTACTTGAAAAAGTCTTTAAGTAGCAAAACACCTTGTGTTTCACTCCCTGAACAAATAAAAAATTTACTAAGTCCAAGAGACATGAGAGCATGCGGCACGCGGACTTATGTGGTAGTGACCCTATGCAGCTCTTCTCTTTTGGACGCATAACTCTGCTCGCCTTGCACATTTTTCCATGATTTTGTCTCTTTCTTCCTGACACACTTTATGACTTGACACATCCCCCACTTTATTCACTTTACTGACACACATTTATTGGCTATCACTCAGCACTTGTCCCAAGGAGTGGACTTGGCCTTGACCTATGCGGCCTGACTCCTATGCGGCCTGTATCCTATACGACACTGACCTCTATGCGACCTTGACTCCTATGCAACAATGATCCTATGTGTTCCTGATTCCTATGCGACCCTATACACGTGTTTTATTGAATTGCTTGGTTTGGATGTTTGACTGGATTTTATGATCTTATGTGAGATATTAATGATTGTAAGTGTATAAGAACTAAGTGACCATGTGCCTGACCCAACTAGGGGCAGAACTAGACCATGTGCCAAGTGACTATGACTACCTATGTGCATGACTTAACCTAATATGTTGCTATGTGCTAGAACTTATATGATTTACCATTGGTTGGTAACTTGACCCAGCTATTGGTATCCGTGCTAATACACTTACTACGTGCTACATGTTCCTACGCGATTATTTTACATGTTTTACACTGAGATGTACCTACGTGCTTTGCGATATATGATATAATATGATTCCTCCAACATGGACATGATAGTTGGTCGATAACCAAGCATGGCTAGGACTTGTGTTGATTGTTGCATCACGCTAGATAAATCCAAATTGAACTATCAAGAGACAAAGTGGATTCGTATCTAGCATACCAATACTATGATACAACATATAAGAGAAATAACATATGACCACGCCATGTGATTCTAGCTAACCGTAGGGTTAACTAGACAACTAAAACTTGTAGAGCATTGGGAGGGACGGGATCCCGAGATCACGCTTAACAAGCCACCCTCAAATATTCATCTGGGAGTGTAGGCTGGCCCCCATGGATATTATTTAAATTCTCATTAGTGGATTGCAATATTCGACTATTATATTATACTATGTGTTCTATGCGATCTTTGCATGGTGGCCTCACAAGGGACCGATGCATAATAGTACGTGCTATATGGCAATTCATGGCTCGGCTAACCCTGCTAGCATATGGCTCTATCTGAGGATTCCTATTATATGCATATTTCTCTGGGATAACCCAGATTCTACCTAATAAGCCGTACAAGTGATTGGTCGATTATGTAACCGAGCTTGATTGTGTATATTGTATCTTCTGTTAAATAGTTTAGGGACATGGACTATCATGGTGTGATGGTCTAACCCTATCCCTTGATTGGTTGTAGGGTTAGATTATTGTATCACGATAGTTTATGGACCGAAACTACGAGACATATATATATATATATATATATATATATATATATATATATATATATATATATATATATAATTTCTTACTAGTTTTGTTCCTTTATTCATGCTTCCTTTGTGGTACTTGTTATTTGGGGTCAAATCCTACTGGTTTTGTATGGCCAGGTTTAGAGCCAACACCTGAGGATCCAACGTACTTCTGCCTGAATAATGGTGCTCACTAGACGGATGGCCGCTGAGGGACACGAGTTGATTTCTTCTTCCATGCTTGTTACTGTATATTTTACTCTTTTCGGCATTTAGCCACCGACACTTGTTAGCTGCAAATTTAGACATTTAGTTTTCTTTACATGATTATAATTAATCAGACTCCAGTTAATCATGGTCATATAGATTTGCTACTCCGCCAGCTTCTCATTTGGTATAACTGGTTTCTAGAATGTTTTGGTAGAGCATTTGGGACGCCTTACTTCCTTGTCATATATATTCTATGTTTACTATCCTCGTTTGATTGATTGATACATTAGATGATCTATGTGACCCTAAGTGACTTGCTTGTAGTATGCAACCCCTTGTCTAGTTACAGCCGTGGCCGCCGTATGATATTCTATACCTTGTACGGGGGAGCTGGCCATGTCCGTCTCCGTATTCCGGTATTGGGGCGTAACAAACGATATCAAGTTTTCCTTAATCGCACTCACCGAAAAGGGGGAACGTGGCACTACACACATGAGGGAACTGGACAATTTAGAAGCCAAGGATGGAGGATCTACTCTGGTGCAAGGATTTACATAGTCGACAACCCCAAGCCATCAGACAAAGCTGCCGAAGACTGAAAACAACTGGATCAGATGGCCGTATTCATCCGCCTATGGCTGAAAGATTTGGTGTTTCTCCACATGTCCATGGAGAGTTCTACAAAAGAATTATGGGAGAAGCTGCATTCGCTGTACAAAAGAAAGACGGATGACAACAAGGCTTTTCTTTTTTGCCAAGTCATCAACTCGAAGTACACGATGTCACGACCACATTTTCTAGGAAAGGTGTAACTACCACGTTCTAAAAATAGGGATATTTTTGACTTTTTATATATTATAAGTAATGTGTGTATTTAATTTATATAATTGCATGATATGTGTATTTATATATATATATTATTGTATAGTATTCATTAATGTTTGAGCTAGTAGACTTGACCTAGAAGCCTACTATTTGAACCTCTGACCAGAATGTAGGGTTATGAATTTAATTTGTATTATTTAGGATTAATTTATTGAGGTTGTAATTAATTACCGTAATTTTATTTAATTATTGCGCCTTACCGTTGCTTCAATATTTGGAGCGCTACCCTAGCTTTTGCCTTCCAACAAATTTCATAACCTTATCCTAGTCGTGCCCGCCTTTCATTCTGATCTTTGTGTAACTCATAATTATGTTCTTTTGTGCTTCATTTTAGTCGCACAATATTCATCACAGACGTTATTATTTAATTCTAAATAAATTTGACTTTTGCATCTTTGTGCGTTCCAATCGAAATTGGAGACACAATCTTGACCCATTTTGTGCAACCCAAATTAGAGTAATATTCTATTCTGAGTCTTCTTCATTCATGACACTTGTGTCCCACTTAATTTTAGCCCCATGTACTTCTAATTAATTTTAGAACACCAATTACATTTATTTTAATTAAATTAAAAATAAACTCAACTTTGTGCAATTTTTTAATTGTTGGGCACTTTTATGCAAAAGTGTATTGAGGTATCCACCCCGTTGGACATAACACATGAAGAAACCCATTTCTCCTTCATGTGAATTTTTCTATAATTTTTGGAAGTTTGTAATTCAACATCAACCTCCTTAAACCATGGCCCTCCATTTTGAACCGTGCAATCCTAGCCATTCATTTTGAATCCATTGAATCCTAGCCCTTGAAATATCTCCATGACAAGCCAAGGCCTTTTCCAAGTGTTGAACAAGTCAAATTTTTCTAGTTCAAACCAACCCCCTTACATGTGTGTATATATATTATCTTCCTTTATTTTTCCTTTTTTTTCCTATTCCTAAACAAACACAGCCGACCCCCCCCCCCAACTCCTATTCATCTTCTTCTTCCTCCGACCTCGCCGGAGCCCAATGCCCCTCGCCTGAGAATACCCCGAGCAGCCCTCCTACTCTTCCCCTTATCGTCATCTTCTCATCTGAGCCCAGAGCGCCACCATCTCCCCGACCAGCACCTCGTCGAATCCGCCTGAAACCACTCCATACAACACCACGAGCCGCCGTTCTTGCCGGAGAACCCGACCGGAGCCCCGCCTGCACGATCACCCTACCCGTCGTTCTCCACCCACCGCTTGGAGCTCGACTCACCTCCTATACACGACCGGATCCTCCCGCCGCCAACCACCTGAGCCGTCGTGCACGACCCACAACTTCTCCTAAACCGCTGACATCTCCTTTCTCGTCACGGCCTCGAGCCGCTGTACCCCGCTCGCCTGAATACCCACCGCAGCCGAGCCACTTCCTCGACCTCCTCCCCTCCGCCTGAACCGACTTTCCTTTCCCGCTGTACCTCGCCTGATACCTCCCCGGAGCCCGCAGCAGCACAGCTCCCCTCCTTCCTGCATCCCGATCACCACCACTCTACACCACCACCACACCTCTTCCTCTCCGGCCATCCCCGGAGCCTAAGCAGTCCTCCACCACCTCTTCCAGTCTGACCTCCCTGAGCCCCCTCTATCGTCCTCCTCACCTGAGTTCTTCCTGACCTCGCCTAAGTTCATCATCATCATCACCTCCATAACCACCATTATTATCACCTTCGTCGTCGTCATCATCGTTAACAACATCATCTGCATCATCGTCATCAATGTCATCGCCATCATCGTCATCATCGTCGTCATCGTCGTCATCATCATCATCATCATCATCGTCATCATTATCGTCATCGTTGATCCCATATGTGTACACAGGTTCGAACCTGTCCCTCCTCCTTTATTTTATGTGATTGTGTGTGTATGCATATATTGACTGTCTGATCTTGCACAACAATTACAAATGTGACACCCGTGCAGTTAAACGCACACGTGACCCTTGTTGACCAGTATCACCCACTAAAGTACCCCTGAGTTCAGTGTAATTATGTTTATGTATGTGCTAGTATTTTGGCTGATGTTGTATTGTATTATATTATATTTATATAGGACCATTGGATTATTCTGCGAGACTTCCGGAGTAGAACATTGGTATTGCCAGCTAAGGACCCCAGGCGAGTACATTCTCTGATAATTTCTGTTATTTGATAATTTTTATAATTTAAGTATTTAGAAATGTTACACCTGACTCTTGACACTGTGCTACACGGACTTGTATATAGATTGGATCTTTAGTCATGAGATGTTATATTGGTTATCGTATTGATATTGTACACGATATTGATATTAGACATCGTACATTATATATTGGACATTGATCGTGTATCGTGACGTAACATGATTGGATCCACAGTACTAGTTGGGGGCGGAGAAATTGCTAGTGAGAGATATGATCAAATCCCTATCGAACTAGTGTAAAATATAGTTAAGTGTTAATTATACACCTTACGTATGATTAGCCAGGCCATGTAGCTATCGAACAAGTTCCCAAGCCGATCATATTTTGAAACTACTATTTTAAACACTTAGAATAGTTACAGTACTCCAATTTTAGTTCATATACTACATCACTCGTATATGATATTATACCTCTTTCTTTTCATTTCATATAAGTACTGACTGTACCATATTGCCTATATTGCCTGTCTCTTTATTTTGTCACTGCATTTATTTATTGTCTTCTCTCAGTATATAGCATCATCTATTTATTGTTTTATAGTCCTTATCAATTAAATGGAACTGTTATTTGGGTTGTACTTTGTTCCATCCTGACTGGAAATATTTTTCCAGACTGCGCCTTAGAGGACTTGTGTCCGATATTTTATGGACCAACGAGAGAGTAGTTGCAGCCTTGGACTTTGTAGCACAAGTGTGATTCCCGGGAGGTCTAGTCGGGATCACTAGTTATTTAGTTAGTTTCTTTTAGCAGATTTTTGGTACCGGATTTGTCTCCGGCATATTTTGTTGAGACTTGGATATTATTGTTTGGGTTAGACTATTTTTATTTAGACTTGTGTTGCATTTTGATTTATTATTTCTTTGATATCTTATCGTGCTTTAACTATGTGATTGATTATTGTTCATATTATATTATGATATCTGTGACTCCTTATGGAGTTGGATGCTCGTGTGAGATTGTTTAGATAGTATTATAACCTAGACAGCGTTCTACCGCCGATGCTGCAGCGTAGGCTGGACGTACCCACGTACTCGTGCCCCAAAATCCGGGTGCGGGTCGTGACAAAAGGATATTTTGGTAATTTCATAATTAATTAAATATTATGCATGTTAAATAATTATTTATTGTATTATTTATTTATTGTTAGATGCTAGTTTATTATTTTGGACTTGTGTTAGTGGACCTAACTAGTTTAGTTTAGACTCATGGACCAACATTTATTATTTGTTAGAATTGAGCCCAACTAGAAGCCCATTCATTAGGAGGAGGATTAATTTAATTAAACACATTAGACTAGAACCTTTCCTTCTTAATTATTTCTTTATGAGAGGCCCCAAGAGGTATAATGGACATTATATAGTGACTTGGGGAGGGGGTCAAGTGGTCGGCCAATATAAAGGGGGGGGAAAAGTTTTTCTCTCCTTTTTTTATTTTAAAACTAGATCTAGAATTTTCCTCAACCAAATTCCTTCATTCCCACATCAATTCTCTACCAAATTTTATCCCAATTCTTTTCCAAATCACCATTGGAGGCTAGTAGATCAAGGATCTACAAAGAGGAGCAATAATCTATAAGTTGGAGGCCAAATTCATCAAATTTGGAGATTACATTAGGAATCTATCTCCCAATAGGTACAATTCAATTTCCCCCCTTTAATTAGGTTCTAAATATGAGATTTAACCATGAGAAACCACCCCATATGCATAGGCTATCCATAGGAATTGTAATTAGGTTCATAGGATGCCTAGTGAGAAAGTTATGGTACTTTTTGTGTCAATTTTAGGGGAATTCCGAGATTGACACTTTTTGTGGTTGTCAATTGGTCATATAAACCAAATTGACATGTGCTTGCTTGCTTGTGGCTAGTATCGTATCCATAGTTGGATACGTGTAGGTCGTATCCCAATAATTTGGTGATACGTATTGATTTGGGGGTTTTTCCTCCGACACGGGGCTTTATGCATATCATATTTTTACACGGACACGTAGATGTATATTTTACTCTTCGTATTGTTTATATATAGTAATTTAGACTTGCTCGTATCCTTCGGGGTACGTTTGGTTATATGGTGGACTCATATCGCAAGCGTATCATAGATCTATTGTGATACGGGTACGATGCACTCCACGTGTTTGTTGTATTACATTTCTTGATCAAATTTCCATTGTTCATAGATATTGGTATCATATATATTCATATATATATATATGTATGTATAATGTTATTATAGATGTATACTTATGAATGTATATATATATATATATATATATATATATATATATATATATATATATATATATATATATATATATACATATATGTGAAGTGTGGTTATATATATATAGGTAGTTATGTATCCATAAGTTGTTTTGTTATGTATATATATATATATATATATATATATATATATATATATATATATATATTGAGATGTATATTAAGATATGTAGCTATCTGTGTATAGTTAAGATATATATATATATATATATATATATATATATATATATATATATATATATATATATAATATCTATATAGATGTTTATATACATGGTTACCTATATATTTTGCTAAGTATATATCTATGAATATATATAGGGGTATCTACATATAGGTATTTATTAGTGTTGAAGAGATGATTGTGTGTGTGGTTGTGTGGATGTGAGAGAGGGGGGCTCGACAGGAACCACCAAAAGAGCAGCAGTAGCAGTTATGCAAAGCAAAAGAGCAGCAGCAGCAGCTCGATGTGGGGGGGGGGGTCGGTCAGTGAGTACAGAGGATAGCAGCAGCTTAAGAAGGCTATGAGCACTGCAACTATTAACAAGTGCAGTAGCACTGCAGCAGGATAGTTATACAGTGCAGTAGCAGAAACCACCCGCAGCAGCAGCAACTTAGAGATCACCAACAACAGCAACTTGGAGACCACCAGCATCAACAGCAACTTGGAGACGAGCACCAACACCAACAGCATGTATCAGTAAGGTATTGGTGTCAATAAGGTATTGATTAGTTGAGTTGGGTAGTGTTTGAGTCTAGCTTGAGTTGAGTAGTTGGTTAGCTAATTAGTTGGATACCTATTTAATTAGTTATCTAGTTAGTTAGTAGATATATGTATGTATATATGTATATGTATTAGTTGTAATGATAGTTAGTATAGCTTAGTAGTTAGTATTAATATACATTTTAGTATATACTAGTAGTTGATATTAGTGAATACTAGAAATTATATTAGATTGATATATACATGTATTAGTATATATAGTTAGTGGGGTAGTTAACTATATGCTAGAGTGATATTACCTTAAGATACCAAGGCAAGTGTCAAGGTATTGGATCAATATTCAAGGTTTTTGGGTTCGAGTATTAAGATGGGTGTTTAGTGGTACGATACCGAGTTAGTTCAAAACCAAGGTATCCATGTAGTAATTATAATAAGGATAATATATATTATTAATTGAATATGCATATATGCTATTTTATACCTACTTGTTTGCGTATCTTGCGATACGGTATCTTAGTATCTTAGATTTAACTAGTATAACCTAGTTTCATAGTGTATGGACCCAATATCCTTGAGATAGACTCATGCAACCTAGAAATAGTTAGTTTGAGCGGTTTGATTTAGAATTGACCTAGTTTGACTGTTTTGACTTAGAAATAGCTTTTTGACCTAAAAATTAACTAGTTTAACTTATTTTCATTCCAAAATCTTGTATTGATGTTATATTTCATATCTAGGTCTATGAGGCACCGTACCAGATACCTGCGATACTATTCATCGGACTTCAGGCGAATACATTATCTGATAGTTTCTCGTTTATGATATCCTCTATGTTTATTGTATATAGTGTAGATATCCTTGATTTCTTGACATGATGGTTACATGGATTGGTATATTCGAATCTCGTTATGAGATATTATTCCTTGGTATTTACGGCGTATCTTGTGCAAGCATTATTTTATTGTTCTTCTTGTACATGTACAAACATTGGTTCATGATGAGAGTATCGCCCTTCTTGTGGAAACCTGTGTCATAATGTACCATTGTTGGGTCCACTATACCAGTCGAGGATGGAGAGTATTTTAGTATAGATATGTGATCATACCCTCCTTGTGCATATCTTGTTCCTTGTGAGTGTTGGTCATATACCGCACGTATGACTAGCCAGTCCCTTATCCTTGTGCAAGTTCCTTGTGCAAGTTCCCAAGCCGATCATATGTTAAAGCTAGTACTCACATACTTCATCCTTAGTATTCTTTTTCATTGCCATATTGTCCATTCTTGTATTTATTCCAGTATTTCCTTATTGTATATTCTTGTATCTATTATTGCATCTTGTATATTTATATCTATTTACTGTTACATAGTTTATATCAATTATTAGCTGCTGTTAGAGATGTACTCTGCTCCTTTCCTGACTGAATATATTTTTCCCAGATGACACTGAGGAGTGGTACCCTACTCATTACGGGCCTCAGGATATTCTGGGCTAAGTGTCAGAGACCCTGGCTCAGGAGGGACTCATCCCAACTGAGACAGATAACCCAGGCCTTGTAGCCTCTTAGTCATTCTCTTGTACTGGATTTGTCTCCAGCTTACTGTTTAGTATTTTTTTTGGACTCATTGATGTTATTATTTTTGACTCATGAGTTGTATTGTGACTATTCTATTCTTTTATCATATTCGTGCTCATTTCCATCTTAGATCTGTGATTGAGTATATTGACATGGTTGGTGTCTTATTAAATTGTTAGATAGATTATCCAAACAGCATTCTACCGCCGATTCGGTGGCGTAGACTGGGCGTTGTTCCCGACTTGTATCCCCATACCGGGTACGGGTTGTGACACATTTTTAGTGGTGGCCTATGCAGGTCTTCGAGGTTGCAATTAGTGTGATTCATAGTGGTGCTCTGAATTGAGTGCTATTATAAGCCTGTTTTAGGATATAGGATATATAGGCTATAGGCTGAGAATACTCAATCACATCTAGAAAAAACTCTTATGATTCAATTCAACTATCTTCGTTGATATTGATATTTGATCTTTAAACTGTCCTTCCTTTGAATGTCTTACATCGTGTGCCATATTGATTCTTTCTTTCGCTTTGTCTCAGGATGCTGCCTAAGACTAGATCGCAGCAGGGGAGAGCAGCTTCAGAGAGGTTTGTGATTTTGTGAGGGACTGCACCAGTCACTTCTTCGGTGATTGGAGTATCAGCTACTTTCGGAGGTCCACTTCCTACTCAAAGGACTGTGCTAGCTGTATATGAGGGACTTTCACCTCCACCTTCTGTGCAAGCAGATGTGACACAGATGTTCATATTGTTTTATGAGATATTGGAGGCACAGAGGGATCGGTCTGAGGTACACCAGAGATAAACCGATGTCTTGCGACAGGGCATCGAGAGTGATCATCATCTTGCTCGTGCCGTAGTAGAGAGAGAAGTTCCGGTCCAACAGCAGGTTGCTCCTCAGGTTGCTCAGCTTCGGCTCGGCAACATTCAGGACTTTAAGAAGCTGGATCCTAGGGTCTTCAAGGGGACGAAGGGCATCGTCTATGCTGATGATTGGCTCGAGGATATTGAGTATCTTATGAGGGTGTCCCATCTTTCTAAGGATCTGAAGGTTGAGGCGGTAGGACTTCAGTTGTTCGACGTCACCCATACTTGGTTCAGGAATGAGCCAATTTTTGCTGATGCAGGACAGTCTTAGGAGGTGTTCAAAGACATCTTCAAGAAGAAGTTCTTTACTCGGGCAGACAGGCTAGACTGGGGGAGGCAGTTTGAGAGCCTCATTCAGGGGAGTATGTCTGTAGAAGAATACGCTGTAGAGATCGACAGTCTGAGCCGATTTACGGAGTATTTGGTGAGAGAGCCGGAGGTTCGAGCTATTTATTTTTGTGAGAGTCTAAACTGGGAAGTAAAGATCCTCATTCCGTCTTTTTATAAGACCTACTCGGAAATACTTGTGGAGGCATGCAAGGTTGAGCGGGAGTTGGGTTTGAAGCCCAAGAGAGATCACGATTCTTTTATGGGGGCAAACATCAGTACAGTATCTACCAAGCGTCCTATTTTCTAGTCCAGGCCTTTTCAGCAGCCGCAGCAGCACGAGACTCCAGTTAGGGTGCCATTTCACTAGGCACCGTAGAAGCAGATACAGTTATAGCAAGTTTTCTGCCATTTCTGTAAGAAGTCCGACCACATCTGGGAAGTTTGCAGGAAGAGGTTGGGAGTTTATTTGTATTATGGTACCGAAGGGCATCAACTGAGAGAGTGTCCTTCCAATCCTCGTCTTGCATATCAGGGAGCAGCTCCAGCTCTGAGAACACAGGCGAGACTACCCTGCAGTACAGCCAAGGGGACCGTCACTTCCGACCCAGCAGCAGCGTTATGTCCAGCATCAGCATCAGGGAGGTGCACGTCAGGGACGATCGTTTGCTATGACCGTCGAGGAGGACAAGCCCATCGGAGATGTCATCGCAGATTCTGTTCTTCTTGAATCCATTCCAGCTTTAGCTTTGTTTGACAGTGGTGCTTCCCATAGTTTTGTATCTGTTACTTTTGCTCTGAAGCATGGTTTGGTAGCTGAGTCTTTGCTTAGGACTTACAAGATCATGACCGGGGGAGGCATTATCCTGGTTAATGATATTTACAAGGATCAGAGAGTTACTCTGGGAGGCCGGGAGCTGAGTGCGTGTCTACTTGTAATGCCACTTTTGAGCTAAGATATTGTGTCACCCTCACATTTTCATTTAAAGGTAGTTTGGTAATTGGCATGGGTATTTTAAATTTTAGGATTGATTGTATTTAAATATTGTACATGCATGATTAATTAATTATTGTATTATTTATTGATTTCCAGTTATAAATTTATTTTATACTTGTGTTGTGGACCTAACCAATTTATTAGATGCATGAACCAACATTTTAGATGAGTTACATTGAGCCCATGAATTAGGTCCATAGAATAGGAGCTTATATTAATTAGTGAAACCATTATACTAGAACCTTCCCTCCCTAATTAATTTTTTTATGAGAGGCCCCAAGGGGTAATTAGGACATTTCATACTAGCTTGGGGAGAGGGATAGGGCCGGCTATATTAGAGGAGGAGAGAGGGTGTCTCCCTCATTTTATTTTCTATTTGCTTTAGATCTAGTTTTTCCCGCTTCCATTTCCTTCATTCTCTCACCATTCCTTCACCAATTTCTTCACAAATTATTTTTCTATTCTTTATTGGAGGCTTCTACATCAAGGATGTCATGCCCCAGTCCCAAAATACGTAGGACTAGGACACGTAAGCATGCCGGCCGCATGTATATGGCAACTCCAATATATGGAAACCATAACATGTGCGTACACTGTATTATGAATATCAATCCACAAGTGGTAAAACTATCACAAGTCACAGGGTATAATCTAAATCTCATCCACATAAATCAAATATAAATGAATAACCAATATCTATAACTAGATCTCAATATAAAGTATCTAATGATGGTAGTCAGAAGGAAACAAATTCACTACCGAACTAGAATATAAGATAAACACAATAAATGCAATATAAGAATATCAACTAACAATCACGGCTCGAAGCGAAAACCTCATCGCAATATACGTAGCAAGTCCGGATCTGCCCTTCTGCGAATACTCATGAACATCTACACCTGGAAAGGGACCAGGTCCTCAGAGGGACATAACAAGATACATATAAGCATGCCATAAAGTAAAAATTGAATAAATAAAAGGGGGTGCGCTAACCATCTAAGTGAAATGCTATTTTAGGATAACTTGAGTGAATGAGAAAGTGTAGGCTAGACATATGCTGACGTAATTCACCAATCGTAAAAACTGGCTAGTATATGCCACATATGCCCCCATACCAGGGCACTGTAATATAATAACGTCCATACCGCTCCGAAGAACGGAGAATCTACATAGTATAACGTCCATACCGCTCCGAAGAATGGGGAATCTGAATAAATATAACGTCTATACCGCTCCGAAGAACGGGGAATTTGCAAGTATATAACGTCCATACCATTTTGTCGAACGAGGAATCTGAATAAATAAAGTGGGTGTCCCATACGCCTACTAGTTGTCCTCCCCGCCCAATAATCTATGCATGTTGTACCCACAACATGCTTCAGCCATTATGCCGAGGCGTCGTAACTCTGGCTCATACTCTATCGTTAGAACAATAGCCCAACCTTCAACCAAACAAGGACAAGGATTGGACCATCGTACCACGATAGTCTATGCTCCGCCTACTAATAACTGCTAAGTCTTCTAACATGCATCACTATTAGCAGTTATACCCTATCCATTGCATGACCTACACGTACAGGTGGCCAACCGCATACGCAAGTACGTGCCCTACATGAGACTCACAACACGTGTAAGAAATGTGTCAAGGCCTGGGGAGTCATACCAATAACTCCACAATTATAGGTGGGTCTACTAGACACTAGGTCAGACACAAGTCCTAACGTCAACGCATTCGTTGACTGCACCCGAGTCTCTCTCGGACGTGCACAATTTAAAATAAATAAACATGCAGCTAATAATACATAATTTAAACAGTACAACAAGGCAAGGTATACTTTCCTGGCAAGAAGGCTGCGTAGTACCAATATCCGGCTCCTAAAATTACGCAGAACGATCCAATGGTCCTCGGAGTCAGCGTGCACAGGCACGGAAATCAGGGGTTTCTGCTATGGTTGTCTGACAAGGGTGACGGGTCTATGAAGACGACGATGACGAGTGTTATGACGATGATTAAGGTTGCTAAGGGTGATGGTTAAGGGTGATAATGACTATGGTGATTAGGTGATGAGGTGAGGAGGATGCTGTAGATGGTGGCTGGAATAATGGTGATGATGGGGATGAGATAATGATGATGACAATGATGGGATGATGATGATGACGATAATGAGATGATGATGATTACATGGATGAGGATGATAGGGATGATGATAATATTGACGATCATGATGATGGGGATGATGACGATGTCAGCGACGATGGCGATGGTGATGACGATGATAACGACGATGACTATGGAGGTGATGATGACAACGAGGACGATGATGTGGACAATGGTGATGACAAGGACGATGATAATGATGACTAGGATGATGATGACGAGGATGATGATGTGGGCGTTGATGTGTATGATGGTGGTGACGAGGATGATGATGATGACTAGGTTGATGATGTTTGTAATAGTGGAGGTATTAATAATGTAGGTGGTGGTGACTGAACTCCGACCAGGGGTCCGGCCAAGGAGGAGGAGCTTAGGCTAGGGAAGGGAAGGTGACAGGGAGGAGGAAGGAGGAGAAGAGAGGGAGAGGAGTCAACTGGTGGTCAGGGGGTCGGCTTCAGGCGCGTACGGTGGTCATCGACGAGCAGACAGTGGCTCGTGCAGGCGGCAGGTGGTTGTCGTACAGGCGGTGTAAAGTCAGGGATGGCAGCGGATGAGTTAGAAAGAGGAAGGAGAGGCGGAGGTGGTATCTTGGTCGGGCATTGGTGGTGAAGGGCTGCTCCGTCGAGGGGCTGGGGTGCAACGACGTAGGAATCGGGGGTCGACGAAGTCTCGGGCTCCGGCAGCAGGAAGAAGTGGTAGAAGGTGAAGATGGAAGCGGAGGGACTCGTGGTCGTACTTCGGCGATGTCTCTTCTAGGCGAGTGTAGGCGGAAGAGGGGTTGTGGTGGTGGCGGTTTGAAGTGGTGGTGGCTAGGTGCAGGCGGAGCTCCGGCTCAGGTGGGTTCGAGGGAGGATGAAGAGGGTGGCCACTCGGTGTCGAGGACTGTACAGGCGGAAGATGGCGGCGTGCAGGGTGGAGGGCTCGGTGGGCTGTGGTTGAGGTGTCTAAGACGGCCGAGGAGATGCGGTGGATGGCCGGAGGGGGAGGTTGAAGGTGACTAGGGTCGGCTGGGTAGTTATTTTAGGTTTAGGTATTTTGGGGAAATAAAGGAACATGTGATATATTTATATGTAAAATTTTGGTTTGGGTTGACCTAGGAATAGTTTGACTTGGTCAACATCCTCTTGGGTTGGGCCTTGGGCTCACATGAGGATGTTTGGGAGGCCATAATTGCATTGTTTAAATGTAAGGATTGGTTTAAAATAAAGGGGCGATGTTGCGCGTTGCACATTTCGAAAAATTATGAAATTTTCCTATGAAGGGGAAAGTTGGATTTTTTCATGTATTATCCAACGGTGTGGACACCTCAATGCACTTGTGCATAAAAGCGCCCAGCAATTGGGTAAATTACACAAAGATGGAAATTGGGTTTAAATTAATTAAATTGAATGCGCAAGGTGTTCTTTAATTAATTAGAAGTACATAGTAATAAAATTAGGTGGGACACAAGTGTCATGGACATAGAGGATTCAGAGTAGAATATTAACAAAATTTGGGTTGCATAAAATGGGTCAAGCTTGTGTCTCCAATTTCGATTGAAATGCACAGAGGTACAAAGTCAAAATTATTTAGAATTAATTAATGACGTCCGCGACGAATATTGTGCGACTAAAATATAGCACAAGAGAGCATAACTATAAGTTACACAAAGGTCAGAATGGTGGGCGGCCATGTCTAGGACAAGGTTGTAAAATCTGTTGGAAGGCAACAAGTAGAGTAGTGCTCTAATTATCGAAGCAACTGTAAGGTGTACGATGTGATATAAACATTGTGCAATTAAATAAAATACCGTGTTCTCTTTCTAGTTGGATTATAATTAGACCTAATTTCTCTATCTAAGCAAAGTAGACATAATTTTGGGTGAGGGGGTTTACAATCTACCCAACTTAAAACAATTTTGTCCTCAAAATTAAAATAAGGCATAGTCTGTTATTTTTTCACATACATAAGGCAAGTTAATCGCAATATTTTTGCGATAATTAAAATTCTAATCAATCCTTCGTAATCACTTCAAAATTAAAATGGTCACTGTTCAAATCAAATTTCAACCTATCGTACTTTCTCATCAACATCCAAATTTAATTTCAATCCATATAACATTTTCGCATATCAAATTTTATATCACGATCTCCAACTATCATAATCTCTTTTAGAAATGATTTTAATCAAAATTTTCCTCCTATTTTTTAACTTATGAACTTTTGTACTCTTCAAATTTAAATTTAATTTATATCCTCAAAATTTCAAATAGGTAATCCTGCAATCAAAAAATTTCTTTTAATTCAATCCTCAAATTTGGAATTTAATCCTTCCATGTCCATATTTAGAGTTCTATTTATTTTCCTCGAGGTTTAAATCGTTGGTTCAACCTTCAATATTAAAATTTTAATCATATGCTCACGTATTGATATTTGGTTTGCCATATCCCAATTTTTAAAATTCATTAATCCTCATCATATTAATCATTCTTCTAAAATTCTTAATTTTAAAATGACTTGAACCTCTACATCCAATTTTTCTCGATCACAATTTAAGAGAAGTTTCTCTCAAGTTAACAATGCAACTGCTACCCGACTTAGAGTTTACCCATCAATCACATAAGGCTCTTTCATTTAAGAAAACTTATTCCTCAAATTTACTTAATCATGTTACTCAATCCTCAAAACTTAAACACCAAATATATCATATATAATATACCCTTAATCAGTTATAAAAGGCAGTCATCTAGTAATGTGATTGGTCTATGGTGTATATATAGTACTCTCTATATATCAACTTATACTAGGCACGAGGTTTCATCTTTTCGATATAAGGGAAGACGAAAAACATTAATGATGAGTTCAAGGGGGAGGTAATAGATTAGAAGTATAGGGATCAAGGCGTTTAAAGAATTCTAATAGGAATTATCAAGGCAGTTATGGATTAAAATCCTATTTTAATTATTACTATTCACATGCTCATATCAGTACAGTTATGTAACAGATACGATATGCTCAGACAAATCTAGAGGGCAAGTACATTCGTCTACTAATCACTATATATCTCAATCCACGTAAAGTAGTTATGCGAAGGGCGAACCAAGCGCACTATTGTTGATCAGACCGTAGTACACTGATTCTGAAATGTATTAGTATATGCGTCCAATAATACATATGTCATAAACAAGCTTGATAAAAGAATGAGCTTACAAAATTAGGCTGTAACAGCAGCACAAGTCGAGGTAGTACAAAAATATAAGTACGCTAGATTATGATGAGAGAAATTATAAAATAATTCAAGTTCACAAAGAAGATAAGACTCTACAATCTCTAAAGTTGTCATACTAGCTCCTTGTCTAAGTTGCTAGTCGACCAAATATGGTATGGACCTCTAATTTCTACAGTCTGAATAAACACTATCTTCTTATGCAAGTCTAAAGTTGTGTCATCCTATTATACTTCATCAATGGGTCAATAGGGCTATGTGATACTATATTATGAGGCATACTGCCCAACTTAAAATAATAAACTAATACTGTGACAGTCTTAAGGGGATCCTACAAAATAATATTGTTCTTATAAATAAAGTATAAACTCTTATTGGGGTACATACAGAAAAGATCTTGGTACTTATTAGGGTATCCTATCGTATTATATGGGTAATGGTCATCTTAAGTCTTAATCATAGTGCTCATAGAACAAGTGTCAATAGTAAGAATAGAAAGTTACTGGCCTTAAGTGGAAAATAAGATATAACTTGTATCGAGGTATGGTACAAGTTATGCAATTTAAAACTAAGGGATAATCATTAGGTTATAATCTACAAGAATAACTTAAACTGTCAAGTTCTAACTAGCAATCACATATTTCAAAATTCAAGAGTATAACTATAATCCTAGCAAGCTATATATCCTAACATAGTATAAAATCACTTGGTCTATAATCAGAGGTGTCAAGTGGCACGAGTTGAAAGATGAAGAATAAAAGAACATAATTAGTCATCGCATATTTCGCGAGTGCTAAGTTTTCAGAGGATCAAGATATGAATTTAAAATAAAGGGACTCTAGATAATATCATAGTTTCTTAAGAAAATGGGGTATGCTAATCACTATGTCCGAGGTATGATCCAGAGAGATGTTATATTTATTCCTCTTGGCTTCCTAAGGTACTGTTCTGGTAATATCAAGACAAGGATCTAAGTTTATAGTTCTCAAATACTATCTCACTATAAAATTTAGGTTTAGTCCTAAGGTTAAATTTTGGTTTTCTATTGGTTCCTCAATACTAGGGTCAAACATTATGGTAAAATCTCCAACTAACTCTAGTAGTGTTTATACTACTCTCAAGTCATTCATAAACATCTCAAGGGATAATGGTAAATCAATCTATAGATAAGGGATGCTAGGGTTTATTAGGTATTCGAAACTTAGTGATGTGTCATTATCCTAGTTGCACTTCTTAATAGGAAGATTACCCTACTTATTATCTAACAATAAGGACTTCTATATTCTAGGAGAAGGCTATACTCAAGGAACTATTAGGGAAGCACATGAATCAAGCAGGATACAATTATTCAAATAGAATGGATTGGAAGGAGGATGAGTCATAGTTAGATATGGATGAGATCCTATACTCTAATCCTATGTGCAGGCTTGCTCGGTACAGTAACGTAACCGAGAAAATATGCTCTCGACCTGCATAGGCCACCACTAAAAATATGTCACGCCCCAGTCCCAAAATACGTAGGACTAGGATACGTAAGCATGCCAGCCGCATATATATGGCAACTCCAATATATGGAAATCATAACACATGCGTATGCTGTATTATGAATATCAATCCACAAGTGGTAAAACTATCATAAGTCACAGGGTATAATCTAAATCTCATCCACAGAAATCAAATATAAATGAATAACCAATATCTGTAACTAGATCTCAATATGAAGTATCTAATAATGGTAGTCGGATGAAAACAAATCCACTACGGAACTAGAATATAAAATAAACATAATAAATGCAATATAAGAATATCAACTAACAATCACGGCTCGAAGAGAAGACCTTATCGCAATATACGTAGCAAGTCCGGATCTGCGCTCCTGCGAATACTCATGAACATCTACACCTGGAAATGGACCAGGTCCTCAGAGAGACATAACAAGATACATAGAAGCATGCCATAAGTAAATACTGAATAAATAAAATGGGGTGTGCTAATCATCTAAGTAAAATGTAATTTGAGGACAACTTGAGTGTATGGGAAAGTGTAGGCTAGACATATGCTGACGTAATTCACTAATCGTGACAACTGGCTAGTATATGCCACATATACCCCCATACCAGGGCACTGTAATATAATAACGTCAATACCGCTCTGAACAATGGGGAATCTGCATAGTATAACGTCCATACCGCTCCAAAGAATGGGGAATCTGCAAGTATATAACGTCCATACCGTTCCGTCGAACGGGGAATCTGAATAAATGAAGTGGGTGTCCCATATGCCTACTAGTTGTCCTCCCCGCCTAATGGTCTATGCATGTTTTATCCACAATACGCTTCAGCCACTACGCTGAGGCGTCGTAACTCTGGCTCATAGTCTATCGTTAGAATAATAGCCCAACCTTCAACCAAACAAGAAAAAGGATTGGACCATCGTACCATGATAGTCTATGATCTGCCTACTAATAACTGCTAAATCTTCTAACATGCATCACTATTGGCAGTTATACCCTATCCGTTGTATGACCTACACATACAGGTGGCCACAATAGTCTATGCTCTTTCGGACGTGCACAGTTTAAAATAAATAAACATGCAGCTAATAATACAGAATTTAAACAGTACAATAAGACAAGGTATACTTGCCTGGCAAGAAGGCTGTGTAGTACCAATATCCGACTCCTGCAGTCGCACAGAACGATCCAATGGTCCTCGGAGTCAGCGTGCACAGGCATGGGAATCGAGGGTGTCTGCTATAGTTGTCTGACAAGGGTGACGGGTCTATGATGACGACGATGACGAGGGTTATGACGATGATTGAGGTTGCTAAGGGTGATGGTTAAGGGTGATAATAACTATGGTGATTAGGTGATAAGGTGAGGAGGATGCTGTAGATGGTGGCCGGGATGATGGTGATGATGGGGATGAGATGATGATGATGACAATGATGGAGGATGATGATGACGATAATAAGATAATGATGATTACATGGATGAGGATGATAGGGATGATGATAATGTTGACGATCATGATGATGGGGATGATGAAGATGTCGGCGACGATGGCGATGGTGATGACGATGATAACTACGATGACCATGGAGGTGATGATGATGACGAGGATGATGACGTGGACAATGGTGATGACAAGGACGATGATGATGATGACTAGGATAATGATGACGAGGACGATGATGTGGGTGTTGGTGTGTATGATGGTGGTGACGAGGATGATGATGATGATGACTAGGGTGATAATATTTGTAATGGTGGTGGTATTGATAATATAGGTGGTGGTGACTGAACTTCGGCCAGGGGTCCGGCCAAGGAGGAGGAGCTCAGGCCAGGGAAGGGAAGGTGACAGGGTAGAGGAAGGAGGAGAAGAGAGGGAGAGGAGTCGACTGGTGGTCAGGGGGTCAGCTTCAGGCGCGTGTGGTGGTCGTCGACGAGCAGACATTGGCTCGTGCAGGCGGAGGGTGGTTGTCTTGCAGGCGGTACGAAGTCGGGGATGGCAGCGGATGAGTTGGGAAGAGGAAGGAGAGGCGGAGGTGGTGTCTTGGTCGGGCACTGGTGGTGACGGGCTGCTCCATCGAAGGGCTGGGGTGCAGCAGCGTCGGAATCGGGGGTCGGCGCAGTCTCGGGCTCCGGCAGCGGGAGGAAGAGGTAGAAGGTGAAGATGGAAGAGGTGGGACTCAGGGTCGTACTCCGGCGAGGTCTCGGCTAGGCGAGTGTAAGCAGAAGAGGGGTTATGGTGGTGGAGGTCTGAGGTAGTAGTGGCTAGGTGCAGGCGGAGCTCCGGCTCAGGCGGGTTTGAGGGAGGATGGAGAGGGTGGCCACTCGAAGTCGAGGATTGTACAGGCAGAGGATGGCGGCGTTCAGGGTGGAGGGCTCTGTGGGCTGTGGTCGAGGTGTCGAAGACGGCCGGGGCGACGCGGTGGATGGCCGGAGGGGGAGGTTGAAGGTGACTAGGGTCGGCTGGGTAGTTATTTTAGGTTTAGGTATTTTGGGGAAATAAAGGAACATGTGATATATTTATATGTAAAATTTTGGTTTGGGTTGACCTAGGAATAGTTTGACTTGGTCAACATCCTCTTGGGTTGGGCCTTGGGCTCACATGAGGATGTTTGGTAGGCCATAATTGCATTGTTTAAATACAAGGATTGGTTTAAAATAAAGGGGCGATGTTGCGCGTTGCACATTCTAAAAAATTATGGAAAAATTTTCTATGAAGGGAAAAGTTTGATTTCTTCATGTATTATCCAATGGTGTGGACACCTCAATGCACTTTTGCATAAAAGCGCCCAACAATTGGGTAAATTACACAAAGATGGAAATTGGGTTTAAATTAATTAAATTGAATGCACAAGGTGTTCTTGAATTAATTAGAAGTACATGGGAATAAAATTAGGTGGGACACAAGTATCATGGACATAGAGGATTCAGAGTAAAATATTAACAAAATTCGGGTTGCACAAAATGGGTCAAGCTTTTGTCTCCAATTTTTACTACCAAAAAAAGTCAAATTAGCGACGCCCAAAAACGTCGCTAAATGACAAAAAAAACGTCGCTAAAATCGTTTAGCGACGTCATTAGCGACGTTTTAAAGTAGTCGGAAGAAACCAAGTCGCTGAACCGAAATACGTCGCTAAACGTCGCTATACCGACGTTTTTTAGCGACTTCCATGAGTCGCTAAATGTAGCGACGTTTAGCGGCGCCGCGTCACTAAATAGCGACGTTCAGTAAAGTCGCTAAACGTCGCTAATTAGCGACTTATATAGCGACGTAACAGCGACGTCTTTAATGACCTGGCAGTACTGCCATGTCACCAATTTGCGACGTACAGCGACATATTTAGCGACGTTTAGCGACGTCGTTAGCGACGGCTAATGACATGTCGCTAAGTAGCGACTTGTTTAGCGACTTATAAAAATGTCGCTAGACATCGCTAAACGTCGCTAAATACGTCGCTAAATTTACAAAAAAAGTAAAAAAAAACCTGAATTGTTCCAAGCTATTGTTCCTGTAATTTTAAAATTTCTAATTAAAAATAGACCCGGAGCAACCCTCCGTTGAATTCTATGGGTTCGCCGACCCCTTCGGTGGAACACTCAACACCGGATTAACAATATTTAATATGAATAAAAGTATACAGTCATACAATTAATACACACAAATATTATAGACAGACAATAAAAGTATCACAGTCATAAAAGTATCACAGTATCACAGTCACACAAAATGGGCATAAACAACATCACAAAATATATAATATATAAGTATCAGAGTATCACAGTAATACAAAATTCATAATATATAAGTATATGAAACATCATAGTATCAATCTCGAGGATTTCCAAAACGGGGCAGATACCAGTCCCTCAAATACTGCACATAAACAGCGTTTATGTTATCAAGCTCCGCTATGGGTGCTGGGTGACTGGAACTCCCCGTCTGAGATACAGCCGCGATAGGTGCTGGGTGACTGGAACTCCCCGCAGGTGGTATCTCTTCCTCCTTAACAGTAGGAGGCATCACTTCCTCCTTAACAGTAGGTGTCGCTCGCTTGGGTGCCATCTGGTAAGATAGATGAAAACAAAGAATTAGCAAAGAATTAGCTATTGGACCAGAACGGAATAATTAGATGACTCACAAAGAATTAGCTGTTTGTTGCAGTATAATAATGATACCATAATATCTTATTTATATCCTACGTGTCACAAAATAAATGATCGATACTTTAATCCTCGTATGTACCGTTCTTTCTTTTTCTTTTCTCTCCCTTTTTTATTCTTCCACTACTTCTTTTATATATATCAATAATGCTAAGTTTACTATCAAATGCTTACAACCTTCTTGTAACCCTTTTACCTCCACCTCTCTCCCAATAAACGATCGTCACGTAGCGTTTTGACTTGATTTCGGCTTAGAAATAATATTTGCAGAAGATATGTCATTTTTATACATTATTTGAGATAGTCTCATTATTCACGCTAAACATCCATTAGCTTCCAAGAATTTAGAAAATAAAATTTTCAAACATCAAGTTTAGAATAATGGAGTGAATTGCTTTTGTATTACTTAACTCCACCCTTAACATATTTAGAATATAACAATGAGGTTCCAAACTCATATTCATATCATTAACTAGCAGGTTGTTGTGCATATCATTAATTAGCAGGTTGCAAGCCAAAATAACACTAACTTCCTCTAAATTCCACGTTGAGTCAAACGATAGGAATATAAGGCACAGTAGGATTGAGAAAGAAAAGGAATGCTACTCTCTGATTCATAACATTAACAATATATTTTTAGAAAATATATGTTCTCTCTTGAGAAAGAAAAGGAATGCTACTCTCTGATTGTGTCTGTGTGTGTGTGTGTGTGTCTCTTTAGAAAATATATGTTCTCTCTTGACCAGGTCTAACCCTAACCCTAACCCCAGGTCAAAAAACCTAACCCTAACCCTAAACCTAACCCTAACCCTAATATGCGTCTGTGTGTGTGTGTGTGTCTGCGTGTGTGTGTGTGTGTCGTGTGTGTTGTCTGCGTCTGTGTGTCTGTGTGTGTGTCGTGTATGTGTGTCGTGTGTCTGCGTCTGTGTGTGTGTGTCGTGTGTCTCGTGTACCACTTGCTTTTGAGAAGATGAATCTGACCCTAACCCTAAACCTAACCTAACCCTAACCCCAGGTCAAAAAATCTAACCCTAACCCTAACCCTAACCATAAACCTAACCCTAACCCTAACCCTAACCCAGGTCAAAAAACCTAACCCTAACCCTAACCTAACCTAACCCTAACCCTAATATGCGTCTGTGTGTGTGTGTGTGTGTCTGCGTCTGTGTGTGTGTCGTGTGTGTGTCTGCGTTTGTGTGTGTGTCGTGTATGTGTGTCGTGTGTGTGTGTCTGCGTCTGTGTGTGTGTGTCGTGTGTCTCGTGTACCACTCCTCAGTGTCTGTGTACGTGTGTCTTATGTGAGTGTCCACATGAGAGAGAGAGAGAGAGAGAGAGAGAGATTACCTAGAGCTCGAGGAGGAGGAGGGAGATGCCGGAGTAGCCGCAGCGTTCGGAGACCCGGTCGCCGGAGAGGGGGGGGGGGGGGGGGCGGGGGAAATCGAAGCGTTTCAAAATTTTTGACAGATGGAGAAAAGAAAACTGAGCCCTAATTAATCAAAATTTAGCGACGTTTAGCGACGTCAAGGTAAAATGTCGCTAAAATAAAAAATAGCGACTCCAAAGTCGTCGCTAAATACGTTGCTAAATATTTTTGAAAGATACGTCGCTCAATTACGATGCTAAACGTCGCTAAATAAGATATATTAGCGACGTTTAGCGACCTTAATTGAACTTATAGCGACGATTAATTTAAAATCTTAATAAAAGTCGCTAAACGTCGCTAAATGTCGCCATTTAGCGACGTCTAGCGACGATATTTACGGAGTCGCTAAGTTAGCGACATTTTTACTAGGAGTCGCTAAAATACGTCGCTAATCCCGCTTATTCTAGTAGTGTTTGATTGGAACGCACATGGGTACAAAGTCAAAATTATGTAGAATTAATTAATGACGTCCACGATAAATATTGTGCGACTAAAATGTATCACAAGAGAGCATAACTATAAGTTACACAAAGGTCATAATGGTCGGCGGCTATGTCTAGGACAAGGTTATGAAATCTGTTGGAATGTAACAGCTAAAGTAGTGCTCTAATTATCGAAGCAACGATAAGGTGTACGATGTGATAAACATTGTGCAATTAAATAAAATATCGTGTTCTCTTTCTAGATGGATTCTAATTAGACCTAATTTCTCTATATAAGCAAAGTAGACCTAATTTTGGGTGAGGGGTTTTACAAAGGATCTATAAGAAGGAAGTAAGGAGCAACAAAAAGGAGGCCAATATCTACAAGGAGAGGAGCTACATTCTATTTGGAGACTTTTTTTGGGAATTCATCTCCTAATAGGTATATTTCAGTTTTCTCCCTTCTAGTAGACTCTAAATCTGAGATTTAACTATGAGAAACCAACCCACATGCATAGGCTACCCATAGGAATTGATTTTAGGTTCATCGGAGATTTACGATGGAAGTTATGTACAATTTGGTGTTAATTTTGGAGGAATTCCGAGATTGGCACATGTGGCATTTGTCAATTGGTCTAATAGATCAAATTTACATATGATTGTTTATTTGTGACAAGTGTCGTGTCCATAATTGGGTACGTGTAGGCCGTATCTCGTCAATTTGACAAAACGGGTTAATTTTGGAGGTTTTCCTCCCACACGGGGGCTTATGCATATCACATTGCGACACAGACATGTAGATGATCTAATTACTATACATATTGCTCATATTTTGTGTATTAGACTTGCTCGTGTCCTCCAAGATGCGTTTGGTTGTTTGTTGGAGCCGTATTACAAGCGTATCATAGAGTTAGTGTGATTCGGGTGCGGTGCACTCCATGTGTTTGGTTTATTGTCCTCATTTTTATATGTACTTGTGTATTATATATGTATGTTATATTATATGGTGTATATTTATATATATAAGTATGTTATATGATATTGTATAAATAGGTGCTATCTTTGTGCTATCCGGATGTGAAGTATAACTAGCATAATGAGCTTCCGTGAGTATCTCCTTTCTGAGGGCTGCATCGTTTGGAATGCACAATCTTCTTTTTACTCGAATTATTCCGTCCGTATCCACCGCAAAGTCGGTTGCCTTTCCTGTCGAGATAAGACCTTGCATCTTTTGCATGAACAGGTCATCCTTCTAAGCGAACTTGACTTTTTCTAACAAGTCGGGTTCGAGGCACAGTTGAGCCACTTGTGCCAACTTTTTGTATCTGATTATAAGTGTAAATCCCAAAGCCAAAATCCCAACCAACACTCGACTCAGTACATCAGCTAGAATATTTCCCTTGCCAGGAGTGTATCTGATCATCAGGTCAAAGTCGCTAAGGAGTTCAAGACATCACAATTGCCAAAAATTTAAATCCTTTTAGGTATAGAGATATTTTAGACTTTTTATGGTCCGTATAGATCTCGCACGGGACACCATAGAGGTAGTGGCGCCACAACTTCAGCGCAAACACTACCGCCGCTAGTTCTAAATTAGGTGTTGGATAGTTCTTCTCGTGAGGCTTTAGCTATCTCGACGCGAAGGCTATCACCTTATCCTATTGCATAAGGACACATCCCAATCCCTTTCCTGAGGCGTTACTATATATTTTGAAATCATCGGGACCATCTGGAAGGGTAAGAATTGGTGCTGAGACAAGGCGATGCTTTAACTCCGTAAATGAAGCTTTACATTCCACGCGAACATTACCCCCTTCCGAGTAAGCTGAGTCAGAGGCGAGGCGATTCTCGCAAAATCTTGAATAAATCTTCTATAATAGCCCACCAAACCAAGAAAACTCTGTATATCGCTCGCTGACTCAGGACGTTTCCAGTTCACGATGGCTTCTATTTTCTTCGGGTTAACCAAGATGCCCTGTGCAGAGATAATATGCTCGAGAAAGGATATACTGTCCAACCAGAACTCGTATTTACTAAGCTTTGCGTATAACTTATTGACCCGAAGGGTTTGAAGCATCATCTGCAGGTGTCCTGCATGTTCATCCCTATTCTTCGAGTACACTAAGATATCATCGATAAAAACTACAACAAATTTATCGAGGAATGGTCTGAACACAAGATTCATCAAATCCATGAATACGGCAGGTGCATTCATCAGTCTAAACGACATAAATAAAAACTTGTAGTGTCCATAGCGGGTTCGAAAGGCAGACTTGGGCATGTCCTCTGGCTTAATCTTCAGCTGGTGGTAGCCCGAGCGAAGATCAATTTTTGAAAACACCATTGACCCTTGCAGTTGATCGAATACGTCATCTATCCTAGGAAGAGGATACTTGTTTCTGATGGTGACTTTGTTTAGTTCTCGGTAATTAATGCAAAGTCGCAACGTTCCGTCCTTCTTCTTTATGAAGAGCACAGGCGCGCCCCAAGGAGACACACTCGGACGGATGAACCCACGATCCAGCAATTCTTGAAGTTGGCACTTTAACTCCTTTAGTTAATCAGGGGCCATTCTGTACGGAGCCTTGGAAATCGACTGAGTATTCGAGAATGTGTCAATGGTGAACTCGATATCTCGATCAGGTGGCATGCCGGGTAGTTCGCTCGAAAACACATCAGGGAATTCTACTACAACGGAATGTGACTCAACGTTGCGTCCAGGGCTTGCATGGTGATTTCTGCGATATCTTCTCGACGGATGCTACACTCTGGCTGCGAGGGATACTTAGCGTCGGTTCGGTCCTATCTCAATAGGCTCTACGAGAACTATCTTATAGTGCATAGGACACATGTCCTCTAATGAATCATCTTAAAAATATATCTAGTCAAGATTAGAGCAAATTATGACACAATAACAGTTCCAATAATTAACCAAAACTTTAAAACAACAATAGCAATAGAAATAAATGATGGAAGTAATTGAACTAGTAAATATTACAAGAAAGAGTATCATGGTAAATAATAGAAATAAACTGAGAACAATATGGTGAGGAACATCAATGTAATAAACTAAAACAAAAAATATAATAATAAAATGTGCCTTGAAATTTAAGTAAGAAATGCGATCGGCTTGGGCCTAACACGGACTATAAATAAAAGGGGAGCTAGCATGATCATACGTTAGTTGCATAATATGCTAACTATCACGGACAATACTACATCACGGGTTATAAGGTATGATCACATATTCACTAATACTTTCCCAACCCCTGACTAGTACATGAATTCAAATCACGACATGTTATAACACATATATCTCAATGCACGGTCTATAATATCATGCACCATGATCACGGTCTATATAATCATGGAGATATCATGGTAATCACTGAGTAATCACAAAGCACAACACGATGATCGTTGAGTAATCCTTTTAATAACATCTTATGGCAAGGATCCACCTATACCAATCTATGTAACATTGTGTCAATAATCAAATATCTCAATACTAAATATATGTGACATAGAGACTATCAAATAATGAAGCTATTAGAGAATGTACTCGCCTGTGGTCCTGAGCAAATGATATGTCTAGGTGTCCGAGCTGGTGTCTCACAACCCTATATATGTTTGACATGCCAATTGGTTGTATTAAAGTAATAAATGAGCTAAAATGCACTAAATTTGATTTTCTAGGTCATTCCTAGGTCATACTAGTCAAACTAAAGTCATATACGAGTTTCTAGGTCCACAGTAAGGTAATTAGTCCATATTAGTCACTAACTAGCTAACACTAGCCAATATTATCTATATTAGCTAATAGCACTAATATATCTATATACTAGATAATAGGATATTCTATGTATCCACATACACATAACCTATATATATATATATATATATATATATATATATATATATATAGCATGCATCTAAATACCTTAACTATAACTCTAATATCCTAACATCTTAGCAATCCTAAGTCCTTGACCACCTTAGTACCTTAGTATTGACAAACTTGTCTTACCCACAAGTATCTCAATACCTTGGAACCAAGTCACTAATTATACACCACACTCACATTCCAACTGGTACTCAATACTCCAAGCATAAGCAACCTGCACCCCCCCCCCCAAATAGTGATGTTGATAGCCAACTGCATATGTTGTTGTGCACAGAGCACATCCTCCCCTAACTCTACTACACACATAGTTTGTACTCCCTAATACACACATCAGTTTCTACTGATGACTGCCCTTACTGTAACAGGCAGTCCCAAGGCCCTCATTTATGTTTGATACACACAGATTCAAGTCCCCAAACATCCTTACTTCAAACTTTAGCACAGCTACTACTACTGCATAGTATGCTGTAACCTACTACAACCGTAAGTTGTTGTGCATTGACACAGCAACTCTGTTACTGTACAACTGCTGCATACTCAAGACCCAATATCTAGTCTCCCAAATCAAAACTAACTCGACACCCATCTATTCAAGTCCTTATACTACATTATCTGATACTAAGGTTGTAGTCCCCTTACCTTGCATCACACTGCCACTTCTCCCACCCAAACACACACACACATACACACAGACACATCTGCAACCAGGTGGAGCAATACCCGAACACTAATCCTATATACCATAAACACACCACACAGATACTCTTCCAAGACTATGTCCCCACACTTACCTGGACATAACCAAGTATCCCGAATCTGTGCACTACTCTCAGGACCCCCCTCCCAAACTTCAGACACAAGCATTCTATACTACCCATAGGAAGTGCACTAATACTCCCTTCAACCCGAGCCACTGTAAATACACCCAATGCAGTTGCAATCACTTGGTTCACCATATGTTTGATACACTGGACAACCTGTTCACTGCACACTAGTGTAGGGCACACCTTACTGATACTTGATCACCGTCACCATAATTAACAACACAACCACCCTTATACAACTACCCATAAATATATATATACATATATGTGTGAATATATGTGGGTGGTCGTATAAGGGTGGTTGTGTTATATATATATATATATATATATATATATATATATATATATATATATATATAATGACAAGTCTAACTAATTGCTTAAGTTGTCATGTCGAGTTGGTTAGGTCCAATAGGGTCTTGTCTAATTATATAGTCCTATCTACCAACCAATAATTATATTTGTTACAACTTATATATAACATGCACTTATAATAGTAAAATATATATAACACACTATATATAATATTGCAAATAACAAAGATACCCCTATCTGGAAAAGTGGTAGTTATAATCCTATCCCCTTTAGACAAATTTTGTCCTCAAAATTTAAGGAAAGAACTAGCACTACAACAACCAATCACAACAAGAAAAGAAAATAACTTACTAGTCAAAGAGATAAGGGTATCGCTTGTAAATCTCGGTTTTCTTCTCCCAGGTAGACTCTCCCGAAGAATGATGTCTCCATGTGATGCGTACTAAGAGAATCGTCTGGTTCCGCAATACCTTCTCCTTGTGATCCATAATCTCCACCGCTGCTCTGGATAACTGAGAGTCTGACCCACCTCGATCTCCTAGTGATCCAATACATGGTTAGGGTCTGCCATGTACCATCTCAACTATGATATATGGAACACGTTGTGCACTCCCTCTAGTGCAGGCGGTAAGTTTTGTTTGTAGGCCACTGTACCGACCCTCTCAAGAACACTGAAGGGTCCGATGTACCATGGACTAAGCTTTCCGTCTCCACCAAAGCGAATCGTGCCCCGTGTAGGTGAAATCTGCAAGAACACCAGATCGCCAACCTAGAACAAACACAACCTTAACGCTCTATCCAAAATAAAGCAATTACAAGCAATGCAAAATAAAACCTATATCTCAAACTCCACAGGGAAGGACAAATGGTAAGTTTGTAAGTTTTACAGTTTACTCTTATATCGTATGTTGTACTGCAACACGAGATAGGCTTTATATCATTGCCATAAAACTGATCCTAAGGCAAGACTAGAAAGGCAACTTAATAGTTGGTGCACATAACTAATTGAATGTGTTTGGATTGGTTGAGCCAGCGAGAAGTCTCTCTACCAGTGCATTCAATGTACTGATGACCAGGTTGCTGCAGGGTGCAGGAGAACCTGGCTCGGTATGGAGTATCCACTCGTGTGCGCTAAGGCATGGAGTTTATTCTGGAGCCTTGGAGTGCTGAGTCCAGAGATGAAGCACATATACATGATATAATGTATTGGAATATCGCCCATGTATCATCCCTTGTTGTAAGCCGCTTGGCACATTTTATTATTTTGAGAGAAAGAGAGCTTGAGCAACTTGTAATCTCGGCCTACGCCGCTTATAGCATTATATTCAATATCAATAGAGAGTTTTGATTTTATTCCATACTTGTGTTTATTCCAAGCTTCCGTTATGACGACCTTGTGGACTAGTTATCAAACGCATGTTCAGACCTGGCCTTGTGCGGGCACAACTTAGGCTCGTGCGGCATCACGTCCAAGCGAGAATATTTCGGCCCTGCTGGGCCAGGGGCGTGATACTACATATTTTGGACTAGGATGTGACATCATGTATCTAAGTATCAAGAAGAGCGAGAATATTATTCAATATTTTATTTCTCTCTAAGGATCATATCATGAAGACTGGATATCATAATTCCAATAATCTTTCCTCAATTGAATCAGGACATAATCACGAAATTCAAATTCTTGATATTCTGTTCTTTTTTTAATTGAAACATGATAGAACACATGATATTATAAAATTTGATAATTGAGTTTCCTCCAGCAGAACACATGATATAAACGATTTGGTTTCGCTTATGTGCCGATGTGTCCATGTCCTATGCATCTTAAGTCCTAAAGAAATTTGACCCCTATAATTTAAATGTAACCACAAGTCCGTCTCTAAGGGAACTCGACTCAAAATTCTAAAAACAGGGTTAAATATATTTAACCAATTTTTAGATTTTAAAATTGGCCAACTCTGGGAATTCTTGAATTTTTTGACAGAGTCTCCTTCGTATTTTGGACTCCGAATTTTTTTATATTTCATATAAAGACCCGAAGCAACCCTTCTTAGAATTTTCTGGGTACACCGATCCTTTCATTGGAACCCTTAATACCGAAAATCACACATAGTTCATATATTTTTAAGTTAAATTGCAAAATAAGAACTTTTTATCGATGTGACACCTTACCTTAGGAATTAGCTAATTAGCAATGACTCCTATTGGCTACACAATCCAGAAAACTCAATACAGATAAGTAGTCAAAAATTATAATAAACACTTTTGATAGTAAAATCATAAAAGCATGAAAAATACAACTCCTAATTGTTTGTATTTCAAATACCTTATTCGTAAAGTATTCAATCATCCAGAATTTGTCATCAAAATCCTATCCAAATGGAGTTCTAGATCTAGTATGGAATATTTTTTTTTTTGCGACAAATGAAAACTAAACTTTGGACCTTATAGTTAGTATGTATGCTGAATTTTGGAAATATAGGCGTAAATTATAAAAAAAAGAAAAACTTTTTAGACAAATATACTTATCCTAATTTTATACCATCACTCCCTAACTAATTGGTACAACATATACATGTCTAAATAAAAGCTTTGCTATAATATGCATTACTGAAATTCATAAACTTCTAAGGTTATTCAATTTCATACCATAGTACTAAGGACATAAAAGTTATTAATCACTGAAATGTTCATGCATGTAAGGTTGAATATAATAAATCTGAAATCCTTAGCTTAGTTCTAAATTATTATATGATAATAAACACCCTTGATGAATTTATTTAAAGAATAATAGGTCAAAATGAGTCAAAAGTTCTTTAGACTTCAATTTTAGTCCAAACCCTAAGGATACCAAGTACTAAGTAGCTGAGTGATTTTGTATAATTTAAATATTGAATCTACTTACTAGAGATTTGGGTACGCGTTGGATTTTAGTTCAAAAAAATAATGTTGGATGAAACATCAAATTAGAGCTTTGTCCCTAGTATGAATTGAACCAATCTATATTATGGGTTACACGCTCATCCAAAATTCTCCGGATGTTTGTCAAAGACTTATTCTAAATAAAAAAAATGTAGTTATAGGTCGAAACTTCAAATGTAGGCTTGTAGTGCCGCCTAGGTTCAACCTTATCTAAAACTATTTACAGACATATGAGTTTACTAATTCAAAATTGCCGATAAAGATCCAAATCGAAAACTACGCATGCTGAATTTTAATTGAACGTGCCCAAATGAGCCGAAAACAATCATTTTTTTGGTTGTGGACATTGACCAACACTTTGGTATTGAGTACTATATATTCGAATATCCGTAACCAATTAATTTAGCTAACCATAATATGATCTCGTACTAACCAAGCATAATTAAAAATTTGGAAATAATTAAACATATATATTATTGTGAAATTTACTAATTTCTTAGTAATTCATATAACTTAGGCTAAAACAATTATGACCAAACCATAGGCGATACTAAGATGTAATCATCTATGATACAATTAGGTTAAGCCTATACTATAACCACTTATAAGTTTCAATTAAAAAGGCAAAAAAAACTTAATACTTTTTAAATAAAAAGAAACACAAAATACACTCTTAACATAGGTATTGACACAATTTAGGGGAGTTTACAACGGAGGGATCCGAATCAGACCTAAATGGGAATGACATGAAAAGTGTTTTTCAAAACCTATCATTAAGGGCGTTACCACGATATACGATAGGAAGAGCTATGCTATTGACTGACCGACCCTTTCGTGCACCGATGACAAAATCTGTACCTGAGAGGGAGTGTTCAGTCCGGTAGGAGCGCCCACTCTTCGAGCTGGGTTTACCCTCACCCCTTTCTCATCAACATCTCGACTTTGCTCGTTGTGTGAGGTCAGGAGTAGTTTCAGACTGGCTCGGTATATATATATATATATATATATATATATATATATATATATATATATATATATAATCAACAACAACTCTTCCTATGTCCCATAATAAAAATAAAGCATCATAATCTATTTCTTGTGTCCCTTACTTTCTATCGTGTCCAGATAATGTGTCCATACTTCTTTGTCCTACAATCCATATTATCAGCCAATATGAATCAAATCAGAATATAATTTCAAAATTTTAACTAAAATATCATTCTAACAATAATGATGAGATTTGGAAAAGGAATTAGAAGATTTAGGAAGAATTTTCCTTAAGAAAAATTAACTTATATAAATTCAAACAAAATATAGAGAGTGGAAGAGGACTTGCCTTAATTATTGGAATTTGGGGGATGGAAATCAGGGCTAGGGTTTTAGAACTTCTCCTTCTCTAACTTCATCTTCAAACTTCTTCTTCCTCATATTCTTTTCTTCTTCTTCTTTTTTCTTTTAGAAAGAAAATGGCTTAGGGCTTGGGTTTTGGTGATGGTGGTGATGATGGATGATGAAGAAGATGATAATGGTGGATGATGGTGGTGGTGTGGCCGAAGGAAGGACTGGAGGGAGGAGCCGCTGGCAATGGGGGAGGTCGTCGGCGGCCGACTAGACGACCGTAGCAGCAACCGTCAGGCACGAGTTCGGGGGGAGGAGTAGAGGGTGAGGAAGAGAAAGTGATGGAGAGAAAGAGGGGAAGGAGAGTGATAGATATAAGGAGGGAGGGAGAACGTAGGGAAGTGTAGGAGGAGGTATGGTATGAGTATAGGGATTATGAGGGGAGAAGGTGAGGAGAAGTGAGAATGTCATGAGAGAGATAGAGAGAGAGAGAGAGAAAGAGAAAGAGAAAGGTAAGGGTATAGGAATTTATATGAGGGGAGTGTCTGGGAGAAGAGAGGAAACATGAGAGGGGTATGGGGAGAGTGTGGGGAAGCTACTCTCGCTTTCTTTCCTTTTTTCCAAATTCAAAAATAGGTTGAATATAAATTTAATTAGTTAAAGTAAGATAAATTAAAATATAAATATATTAATTAATAGGAGGTGGATCGTCGAAAACTTGCTGAAAAGAGTCTTTGAGATACTTTGAGGATTACATTGTATTTGGTTCGTCGAGACAAAACGACTAATGGTAATGAGCTAAAGATTGAGGGTCAGTCTGTCCGTCTTATGACAGCTAGTCGATCTCCATATGGGGGTTGCTTTACGGATCCAATTTTGGTGACTTGTGATTTGCTAAAGATTTATGGAGCGACATCAGTTTCAGCAGTTCAAAGGCAATAAGGAGATCAAGGTTTGCAGCAAACTCAATTTGAGACAGGTGCATAACTATTTACACAGTTCCGGGAGAGATATGGGTCATCGACAACGTGCATAGTACATGATATTTTGCTCGGGGATACATGTGTACAAAGGAGCTTCAGTGTAGAACAGGAAGGTAGGAAAGTTTATTAGTTTGAATCTCGAGAGAATTGCACCGTCTGTTTGGCTGGGCCAACCAAGGGTGAAGATTCTCGCGGAACGATAGTGCATTTTGGTGGAAGACGGAAGTCGTGGATAGAAAACAAAGGCTTACGGTGGGGCTGATCATCAGGGACTTCGGTCTTGGCTGTGTTATTGATATTGTCAAGATCCCAGTGGTGCAGGAGGTGCTATGCATGACAACTAGAATCGACATAATGGTCAAAAAACTAGAGACAAAGGAAGAAGCAAAGAGCTTGGGTGATCGGAGATTGGTAGCATGGGTTGTCATACCCCGGTCCTGCAAGCGCCGATTGTACTCTCTTGGCCTTGCAAAACGATCGTCCTCGCTTGGGCGTGATGCCGTGCAATCCTAAGTTGCGCTTGCACAAGGCATAATACCTGCACAAAAAATAAAGTAGACAAGATATATAGCAACACAGATATTTCCTTGCAGAAAACCAAAGATTGAACAAATATGATAGGAATCCAAAATACTTTATTCATTGAAATATTGAAATGGATTACAATGCATTTTCTTGGTTGATTATAAAATATGCCATAGTTGGTTCAGATCTCTTTGAAACCCAAAACTAGCTACAATACCCATACATCATATCCTTGTACTGGGACAATAAGTAAAAAAACACCTTAAAAGAAACTTGCAACATAAAGGAAACTAGAAGACTGGAAGGAAGAAGCTTGGCTTGCAACGAGCACGATTTCTACTGGATTGGATGTGCTCCTACAGGTTTAAGAGGCTTGCCATAGTTATTTCCTCAGAACCTGAATAGCCCACAAACGCGGGTTAGTACCCCACATGTACTGGAGAGTGACTGAAGCCAAACTCACCAGATAATCCACATCAAGTAAAGTTGTGAAGCCAGCATGCTCATTAAGTGATTTTTCTAGTTGTCTAGGTTCTTTTTAGCAAGACATGCTAATGAACATAAATAATAAAGTAAGCTACATAATAATAATTCTTACCCATGGTCGATCGTTATCCCTGCAGCAGACATAAAAGTTAGCCACAATTTGCATTAATATAATATCGAGGGACTTGGAATCAATATATCAAGGGATTTAGCCTCTATCGGTTAGGCTTGCAAGAAGGTTGCACCTAGCATGCTATCTAACTACATTATGGCCCTTGAGAGTTCGTCCTCATGAAATAACAACGGTGACTTAAGGTTCAGCACTACACTAGTACCCATGAATGACCTACGACTCGAACACAACACCTCATCCTAACGTAACATGAGCACTAGCTGCTATGATGCAAGGTTCCACTCTGCACTAATAGATACAACACCCTGCTATATCCTTAAAAGGACCTTTCCTCAGGGTGCCATCAACAATCTCTTCTGGACCGACCGATTACCAGTGCCCCAGGAACCGTTCGAGAGACCATTACCTTGTGCATAAGTTGTATGAGGTCGATGCAATGCATGAACTTCTATCAAATAAAATATATCACAAGCACCGATATGAGCACAAGCACACATTTTTATTTTATCTTTACATATCTAATAGCTACACCCTATTAGATCTTAAGGACCGTCCCTCAGGGTGCACAATTAGTTCTTTTCTTATAGCATCGAATACTTGTCAATTCATAAGTGATTTTCTATACACATTCTTGTTGCATAGCAATCAAATAAGGAGCAAGTAACATTAACTTGAAATAAGCAACATTTGTATATTTACAAGCATGCATTTCTTTTATTTTGCTTATCTTGATTAGTGAGGCAACATTAAACTTAGGGACATGCAGTAGAGTGGACTAGAGATTCTTTTATTAAACGTGCAGACAAAATGATTCATCGAAGGGCCGAAACCATTCACCGAATAAATCAACTAGAAAATGGGGAAGCCTCACTTAGCGATAACTCCTTGGTTATGCATCCTAAAATTGCAATAACATTTGGTTAGCATCCTTCGATCTCTTTATCTTAGGATTAAAAATGAATAAGCAAGTGAGGAAAATGAACTTAGGAAAACCAATCATCGAAAGCAACAAAAAAAAATGCAAACAACATAAAACTAAGCAGCAAAACATCCAACAAAAACTCTTGTACTTATTTCAATAGAAGCCGATACATATATTGGAAAGGTTCAATGTACTTCATTCGTGCATCGATTGGGTCGTAAGATTTCCCTGATACTTAGTTTAAACTGAGTCACAAGCCGAAGGTATTACGTTAGTGAACCGCTAGAAGCGGGGCACTATATGGGAGAGCAGGAACTCTATCACAGGGCGACATGCATGTTGTCCAGTGGAGGAGCCATGGGGTCAAGACCCTCTCATCCGACTGGAGGGAGAGTATGTTGGGTCCAGTCTGGATTTGGTAACAACAAATTTTGGAGCTCAAATATGGTAGAAGATTTAATTTGATATGATTTAAAAATCTACATAAAATATTTGATTTGATTAGATTTACAAATTTGTATAAAATATTTAATTTTATCGTATTTGGATGTGCATAATTGGTGCTTGCTATTTTAGATGTTCATTGTACTTCGTTCGTGCATCGATTGGTTCGTAAGGTTTCCCCGATACTCAATTTAAACCGAGTCACCAGATGAAGGTATTACGTTAGTAAACCGCTGGAAGCTGGGAGCTACATAATACCCTATCGAGAAAAAGTTTCATCCTCGAAACTTTAGAGATCTAGGAGTCGATAACCGAGGCATCAAGAGGTCAAAGAAAACTGACTCACCAACAACATGATTCGTCTCATCTCATAATATGTTCAAATTAAACACTTTGGCCCTCCCCATCTGGTCAGGAAGCCGATTGACGCAAGGTGGTACTGGATTCAGATTCTTCTCATGCACAGTGATGTCATTACGCTTCTGTTGTTCGGACAGTCCCTGATCACATGATCTTTCTGTTCATAATTGAAGCACTTTCTATTAAAGGAATGACAAGCTTCCTTAGTGTGACCATGAATGTCACAGTAACTGCATTCTTTCCTACGGTACTAATTTGTATCATCCTTCTTCTCAGTATCGGCCTTTCTCTCTCTATCATAGTATCTTTTGGTAGGAGGATTTCGAGTAGTCGCCGCCTTCTCGGTAGCATTTTATTGTGTTAATTATTTATTGTGAACTACTGCCTCAAAAGCTTTAATGTATGGTGTATACTCTCAGTTCATGGCATCCTTCCTAATATCGTCATTCAGGCCTTTTATAAACCGATGTGTACGGGCTTCATCGTTAGGAATCATCGAGCTAGAGAACTTAACAAGATTGGAGAATTCTGACTTATAGTCTTCGACGGACATGCTCCCTTGCTTAAGTTCGGTGAACTAATCTTCATTTCTCTGTCTGACAGCTGGCATGAGATACTATCCTAAGAATGCTTCTTTAAATATTTCCCAAGTGAACTTTTTATTCTGATGCTTTATGGCAAGATCAAGCTTTTTGATCTGCCACTAGTCGTGTGCACATAATTGCAGCTGCATGGAGGTACATGACACTTTCTTGGTCGCTGGTATCCCCGCAAACTCACATAAGCCCTCAAACTTGGAGACCCAGTCCATCACCTCATTCGGAATAACTCTGCCTTTGAACTCTGGAGTGTTCAACTTTAGAAACTCAGCACCTTTAAAGGTAGACTTCCTGGCCGCTGGATGGGGCTTATCAGCTTCTGTGAGTCCCTTTCCATGAGGCGTTAATGTGGCTTTTACCACCGGTGTTGTAGCGGCCCCAGATCTACTGCTATTTGCCACAAATATTGTCATAATCTGGGTCAAAGTTTCTAACTGCTTTTGTTGTGCCATGGCTCGAGAACCAGCCCACTGATGTTGAGCCTCAAATTGTCCGTTGTGGGTCATTATATCGTTCTTGTTGATTTTTAAACATGCCCATCAGTCGATCAATTTGATCATCACTCACTCTTGGTGTTTGTGATGTCCCCTGATTACTTGCTTTCGGCATCTTGCTACAAAAGAAAGTAGTTTATGTCAGTCTCATAACGTATTATGGACTTATTGTATGGGACATTGGGTTTTCTGAAACTTTTCCAATTCGGGAGCTTTAAACTAGCAATATACTTGTATAGCTTTAAAAATAGTTTACAAATCGTGACCTTTGAAATCGTTTAAAAACTAATATTATTTTCGAAAATGATGGTTAAAGAGGCCAATGACGTAAAGCCGTGCTCTGATACCAACTTGTCACGCCCCGGTCCTGCAAGGGCCATTCGTCCTCGCTTGGACTTGCAAAACAGATCATTCTCGCTTGGACGTGATGCCGTGCAAACCTAAGTTACGCTTGCACAAAGCATAGTACCTGCACAAAACACAAAGTAGGCAAGATATACAACAACACAGATATTTTCTTGCAGAAAACCAAAGATTGAACACATATGATAGGAATCCAAAATACTTTCTTTATTGAAATACTGAAATGGATTATAATGCATTTGCTTGGCTTATTACATAATATGTCATAGTTGGCTTACATCTCTTTGAAATCCAAAATTAGCCACAATGACCCATACATCATATCCTTATACTAGGACAATAAGTAAAAAAAAAACTTGCAACAGAAAGGAAACTAGTAGACTGGAAGGAATAAGGCCAAAAACGTGGGTCAGTACCCCACATGTACTTACGAGTGACCGAAGCCAAACTCACCTGATAATCCATACTAAGTAAACTTGTGAAGCTAGCATGTTCATTAAGTGATCTTTCTAGTTGTCTAGGTTCTTTTTAGCAAGGTATACAAATGAATATAAACAATAAAGTAAGCCATATAATGATAATTCTTACCCAAGGTCGGTCGTTATCCCTGCAGCAGACATATAAGTTACCACAATTTTTATATAATATAATCTCGAGGGACTTAGAATCAATATATCAAGGGACTTAGCATCTATCAGTTAGGCTTGCAAGAAGATTGCACCTAGCATGCTACCTAACTACATGACGTCCCATGAGAGTTCGTCCTCATGAATTAGCAGCGGTGACTTAAGGTTCAGCTCTGCACTATTACCCATGAACGCCCTGCGACTCGCCCGCAATACCTCATCCTAATTTAACATGATCACTAGCAGTTGTGATACAAGGTTTTGCTCTGCACTAATGGACACAACACCCCACTACAACCTCAAATGGATCGTTCCTTACGGTGCCATCAACAATTTCTTCCGGACTGACCGATTCCCAGTGCCCTAGGATCCGTTCGAGAGACCATTACCTTGTGCACAAGTTGTCCGATACCGATGCAATGTATGAACTTCTATAAGATAAAATATATCACAAGCACCGATATGAGCACAAGCACACATTTCTATTTTCTCTTTATATATCTAATAAATATACCCCACTAGATCTCAATGACCGTCCCTCAGGATGCACAATTAGTTTATTTTCTTGTAGCATCAAATACTTGTCAAATCATAAGATATTTTCTATATACATTCTTGTTGCACAGCAAACGAATAAGGAGCAAGTAACATTAACTTAAAATAAGCAACATTTTTATATTTATAAGCTTGCAGTTCTTTCATTTTGCTTATCTTAATTAGTGAGGCAACATTAAACTTAGGAACATACAGTAGAGTGGACTAGGGTTTCTTTTATTAAAGGTGCAGACAAAAGGATTCATCGAAGGGATGAAGGCACTCACCGAATGAATCAACGAGAAAATGGGGAAGCCTCACTTAGCGAGCACTCCTTGGTTATGCATCCTAAAATTACAATAATATTTGGTTAGCATCCTTTGAACTCTTTCTCTTATAATTTGAAATGAATACCCAAGCGAGGAAAATAAACTTATGAAAACCAATCAACGAGATCAACACAAAAACGTAAAACAACATAAAACCAAGCAGCAAAACATCCATCGAAAACTCTTTGACTTATTTTAATAGAAGTCGATCCATCTGTTGGAATGGTTTATTGCACTTCGTCCGTGCATCGATTGGGTTGTATGGTTTTCCCGATACTCAGTTTAAACTGAGTCACAACCCGAAGGTATTAGTTAGTTAACCTCTGGAAGCGGGGCACTACATAATACCCTACCGAGAAAAAGTTTTGTCCTTGAAACTTAAGAGATCAAGGAGTCGATAGCCGAGGCATCAAGTGGTCAAAGCAAACTGACTCACCAATAGCGTGATTTGTCTCATCTCGCAATACGTTCAGACTAAACACTCTGGCCCTCCCCATCTGACCAGGACGCCTATTGCCGGAAGGTGGCACTGTATTCGGATTCTGCTCATGCACAGTGATGTCGTTTTGATTTTGTGGTTCGGACTTCCTGGTCAGATAGTCCCTGATCACATGATATTTCTGTCTAAAATTGAAGCACTCTCTATTAAAGGAACGACAAGCTTCCTTAGTGTGACCATGAATGTCGCAGTAACTGTATTCTTTCCCACGGTATTGATTTGTATCGGCCTTCTTCTCAGTATCGGCTATTCTATCTCCATTATGGTATCTTTTGGTAGGAGGGTTTCGAGTAGCCATCATCTTCTCGGTAGTACTTCGTGGTATGAATTGTTCATTCTAAACTGCTGCTTTAAAAGCTTTAATGTATGATGTACACTCTCGGTTCATGACATCCTCCATAATGTCGTCATTCAGGCCATTTATGAATTGATGTGTACGGGCTTCTTCGTTAGGAATCATTGAGCTAGAAAACTTAGCAAGCTTAGAGAATTCTGACTCATATTCTTCAACGAACATGCTTCCTTGCTTAAGTTCGGTGAACTCATCTTCATTTCTCTATCTGACAACCAACGGGAGATACTATCCCAAGAATGCATCCTTAAATATTTCCTAAGTGATCTTTATATCCTGATGCTTTGTGGCAAGATTCAACTTTTTGATATGCCACCAGTCGTGTACACGTAACCGCAGCTGCATGGTAGCACATGATACTCTTTTGTATGCTGGTATCCACACAAACTCAAATAAGCTCTCCAACTTGGCGACCCAGTCCATCACCTCATCTAGCGCAACTCTGCCTTTGAACATGGAGGGTTCAACTTCAGAAACTCAACACCTTTAAAAGTAGACTTCCTGGCCGCTGGTTGGGGCTCATCAGCTTCTGCGAGTCCATTTTCTTGAGGCATTACTGTGGCTGCTACCCACGTTGTCACAGCGGTTCCAAATCTACTGTTATTTGCCACCAATGTTGTCACTATCTAGGTCTAAGAATCTATCTATTTTTGTTGTGCTCTGGCTCGAGCATCTGCCCGCTGCTACTGAGCCTCAAATGGTTCTTGTTGGGCATTATCATTCTTGTTAATTTTTAAACATGCCCATCAGTCGATCAATTTGATCATCACTCAGTGTTTGTGATATCCCCGGATTACTCACTTTTGGTATCTTGCTACAAAAGAAAGTAGCTTATGTCAGTCTTATAACGTATTATGGACTTATTGTATGGGATATTGGGTTTTCTTAAACTTTTCCAAATTAGGACCTTTAAACTAGCAAGATACTTGTATAGCTTTAAAAATAGTTTGCAAATTGGGACCTTTGAAATCGCTTGAAAACTTATATCATTTTTGAAAATGATGGTTGAAGAGACCAAGGACGTAAAGCCATGCTCTAATACCAACTTGTCATGCCCCAGTCCCGCAAGGGCCCATCGTCATCTCTTGGGCTTGCGAAACCGTTCATCCTCACTTGGGCATGATGCCATGCAAGCCTAAGCTGCACTTGCACAAGGCATAATACCTGCACAAAATATAAAGTAGACAATATATATAACACCACCGATAATGTCTTGTAGAACACCAAAGATTGAACACATATGACAGGAATCCAAAATACTTTCTTTATTGAAATACTGAAATAGATTATAATACATTTGCTTGGATGAATACAAAATATGCCATAGTTGGCTTACATCTCTTTGAAACCCAAAATTAGCCACAATGCCCATACATCATATCCTTGTACTAGGATAATAAGTAAAAAAAATGCCTTAAAAGAAACTTGCAACAGAAAGAAAACTAACAGACTGGAAGAAAGAATCTTGGCTTGGATGTGCTCCTTCAGGTTGAAGAAGCTTGCCACAGTTATAACCTAAGAACCTGAATATGCCCACAAACGTGGGTCGGTACCCCACATGTACTTGCGAGTGACCGAAGCCAAACTTACCTGATAATCCACACTAAGTAAACTTGTGAAGCTAGCATCATGCTCATTAAGTGATCTTTCTAGTTGTATAAGTTCTTTTTAGCAAGGCATGCAAATGAACATAAACAATAAAGTAAGCCACATAATGATAATTCTTACCCGTGGTCGGTCGTTATCCCTGTAGCAGACATACAAGTTAGCCACAATTTGCATATAATATAATCTCGAGGGACTTGGAATCAATATCTCAAGGGACTTAGCATCTATCGGTTAGTCTTGCAAGAAGGTTGCACCTAGCATGCTGCCTAACTACATGATAGCCCATGAGAGTTCATCCTTATGAATTAGCAGCGGTGACTCAAGGTTTAGCTCTGTACTAGTACCCATGAACTCTCCTATGACTCGCCCGCAGCACGTTATCCTAACGTAATATGAGCACTAGCAGCTGTGATGCAAGGTTCTGATTTGCACTAATGGACACAATACCCCACTGTATCCTTAAAAGGATCGTTCCTCTGGGTGCCATCAATAATTTCTTTCGGACTGACCAATTTCCAATTCCCTATGAACCTTTCGAGAGACCATTACCTTGTGCACAAGTTGTCCGAGGCCGATGCAATGTATGAAATTTTATCAGATAAAATATATCACAAGAAAAGATCTGAGCACAAGAAAATATTTCCATCTTCTTTTTGCATATCTAATAGCTATACCCCACTACATCTCAAGGACCGTCCCTCAGGGTGCACTATTAGTTCCTTTTCTTATTGCATCACATACTTGTCAAATTATAAGAGATTTTCTATACACATTATTGTTGCACAACAAACGAATAAGGGGCAAGTAACATTAACTTGAAATAAGCAATATTTTTATATTTACAAGCATGCAGTTCTTTTATTTTACTTATCTTTATTAGTGAGGCAACATTAAACTTAGGGACATGCAGTAGAGTGGAATAGAGATTCTTTTATTAAACGTGCAGACAAAATATTTTATCGAAGGGCCGAAGCCACTCACCGAACAAATCAATGAGGAAATGGGGAAGCCTCACTTAGCGATCACTCCTTGGTTATGCATCCGAAAATTGCAACAATATTTGGTTAGCATACTTCGATCTCTTTCTCTTACGATTTGAAATGAATACACAAGCGAGAAAAATGAACTTATGAAAACCAATCATCGAAAGCAACACAAAAATGCAAACAACATAAAACCTACCAACAAAACATCCAACAAAAACTCTTGGACTTATTTTAATAGAAGCTGATCCATATATTGGAAAGGTTTATTGTACTTTATCCGTGCATCGATTGGGTCATAAGGTTTTTTCGATACTCGGTTTAAACTGAGTCACAAGCTAAAGATATTACATTAGTGAATCGCTAAAAGAAGGGTACTATATAGGGGAGTAGGAACTCTGTCACGGGGCGACATACATATTTTCCAGTGGAGGAGCCATGGGATCAACACCCTTTCATCAGATTGGAGGGTAAGTATGTTGGGTCCAGTCTGGATTTGGTAACAACAAATTTTGGAGCCCAAATATGGTAAAAGATTTGATTTGATATGATTTAAAAATCTACATTAAATATTTGATTTGATTAGATTTAAAAATTTGTATAAAATATTTAATTTTACCATATTTGGATGTCCATAATTGGTGCTTGCTATTTTAGGTATTGGGTTTCCTATTTTAGGGTTTCCTATTTAGGAATTTCTATGACCTAAACTAGGGTTTCTCAACCTATTTATATGGGTGAGGGTGGAGACACAAAGAATATAGCATAAAATTAGAGATTTTGGGTGCTTGTTCACAGAAAATCTAATGGAAGCCTGTGCTTTGCTCTTAGGATGCGCCGTCCAAGACAGAAGGAAGAGATCTGATCGATGAGTTGTCGCCTTCGTTAAGGAAAATTTCTATGAGGTTTGATGAGTAATTTCAATTGTAATCTCTTTCTTTTCTTCTTGAGTATGATGAGCAAGTTGAACCTATTAGGACAAAGGATTTAACATTAGTTTTTGTCAAACTTGTAATTTCATCTAAGATATATAGATTATGATTTGTCTAGGTGACATAGTGTCACCCTCACTTTTCCAACTAGGAATAGTTTGATAATTTGGCATGGGTTTTATTTTTAGAAATATAATATTGAATATTGTATGATAATTGTATATTTTATTTAATTAAGTGGAGCGATGATTGTTATGACTAGTATTTGTTAGTTATTTAGAGACTTGTGATTAATCAATTAGTTAGAGAGACTAAATAATAATTAGACTTGTCACTTATGGACCTCTTTAAATTTGAGATAACAAATAGTAAGCCCAACTTGGATCTAAGGCTATTAGTTATTCCACTAATTAAATTAAGATGGATTAGTGTAATTATAATTAGTTAGAGACTTCCAATTATACCCATCCTTAATTATTCCTCATAATGCAATATGTAGGGGGCAACTTGGACTTTTGACATTGCTTGGGGAAGGGGGAAGAGGCCGGCCACTTGAAGAGGGGGGGGGGGGTATTCTCTCTCTCTCTCCTCATGTGCATTTTATTTTGTGTCCAAATTCTAGATCCCCAATATCTTATTTTCTCTCCATTAAATTTTTACACAATTCACCACCATTTCTCTCTCAAATTCATCATTCTTGTAGCCTTGAAGCTTGGAGAAGCAAGGAGCACAAGGAGGAGAAGCTTTGGAGCTAGAGACCGTGTCCGGATCATGTCCAATTTTATTTTCATTGGGAATCCATCTTCTAATTGGAAATTCCTAAATTTATCTCTCATTGTAGTTTCTTAATCATGCATTTGACCTTTAGAAATGATCCCATGGCATAGGACTACCTATATGAACAAGTTCTAGGCTATTTGACTTTGTATTATAAGTTTTATGAGGTAATTTGTGTGTATGTTGGGAGAATTATGAATTTAACACATCAATTGTGTGTTATGAGAACAATTAGATCTAATTAGACTTAGATCGAGGTTATGGGACTAGGTACGTGTCTACAAATGGATACGTATAGGCCGTCTTACGGTATTTTGCGATACAGTGTGATAAGGGGCTAATTTTGAGTGATTTACATGAATTTTCTTCATTATATGTTGTAATAATTTCTAATAGTTGTAATTATATATATATATTACTTGAGAGAATGATTAATTGTGGATAATGGAGAGTTTGGCACCTCAATGAGTTGAGTATCATAGGTATCCTAGTTGATGCACTATAGGTATTTGTTTAAATGCCTTAATATATATATATATATATATATATATATATATATATATATATATATATATATATATATATATATATATGTATGTATTTGTGTGTGTGTAAGTGAGTATCAATTGGCAGTGTGCATATATACAGTAGAGGGGATCAGGTTTAATCAGTAAAAGCAACTATACCAGTAAAAATAGCCATGTGCAACAACAAGCAACTGCAGTAGCTAGCACTGTAGTGCATTGAACAGCAACTGCACCAGCAAGCAAGTACAACAGAGTAGCAGCAAGAGCAGTTTCAGCATCAGCAGCAGGCAGCACGATAGCTGCAGCAGTTGTAACAGCAAGCAAGAGCAGTGAGAGTTATGGGGATGTATAGTATATGTGACTTAGAGTCAAGGGTGTAACCAAGTATTTTTGTCAAGGGCAGTGGAGGCAAGCGGGTGTTTATGGGTAGTATTTGTGCAAGTGCCTCGAATGTTTGTCAGTTTGGGGTGCCAGATTAGAGTTAGGATTAGGTTTTAGAGTGATGTGTGCCAGAGCCTATTCAGGGAAGTAGTTAGTATGTCATATGGATAGGTATCTCAATTTAGATACTTGAGTATATATATATGTATATTATATAATTAGATATATAGATATATAAGAAGTGAGAATTACCAAGACCTTGATATAAGCTAAGGTAATATAATATCAGGTGTATAGTGGATTGATAAGTTAGTTAAGTTATCAACTTATCACCAAGGTCAAAAGGAGAACTAGATATTAGGTAATATATTTACATACTAAGTTAATAGGTAGTAGAAGTAACTAGTATATATGATTTATATATAATACTTACTATTATTAGCTAATATAGCTAATTATCTAAGGTATTGACTTAGAACTCAACCAAGGCCTAGTATAGCAAGTTAATGATCAATTGAGACCCATTAACTTAACATGGACCTAGAAATGGCCTAGAAATCATGTTAGTGTATTTTTAACTCATTTACCATCCATTATACCTAAATGACATTAATATTTAATATATAGGACTGTGTGACACTAGCTTGGGCATTGAGAGACACCCTTTGCTCAGGACCAGAGGCTAGTACATTTCTTTATTAGTTTTTATTTTATAATAGTGTATATATCATATGTTCTAGAACTGTATACTTGATTCCGATACAGTGGTTTCACGGACTGGTACTATATGGATCCTGTCAGGAGATGTTATCCCTTACCACCGTGTTCAGCGGGTACTCCTTCACATGTCTTTCATTGTGTATATTGGGTATTGATTTAGTGTACTCTGTGTTCTCATACTGCTCATGTTCAGTGTGCTTATATTCGTGTACACACACTTCTCATATTCAGTGTGTCCATATTCGTGTTCGTAATGTGTCCTGATTGGATCCATTGGTATTGGTTGGGGATAGGAGAATAGAAGTTTATTATGTGATCAAGCCCTAGTGTGTTCATGTAAATGTCAATTATATATCACATGTGTAATCGAGTTACCATATTGTATTCGTGTTGAACCTAAAGCGATCATATAATAAACTTGTATTCTATGGCACATTAGCTAAATTTTATTTATTTTCATTACATTGCAGTTATTCTACTGTCTGTTCTTCATTCCAGTACATTACCTGTTCACTCTAGTTCATTTTATTATGATGTTTAGTTATTATGTATCATTTTTCTATTATTTGTTATATATGCTCGATTATGTATTTGAAACTGCTTTCAGAGGTATGTACTTTACTCCAATACTGACTGTATATATATTTCAGATTATTGGCTCGTAGACCAGTATCCTACGTACTACGGACCACAGGAGGGCATACCATTATAGGATACTCCTGTAGAGCAGGAGGACTTAGTACCAGAGCCTGAGGATATTTTGATTGTTTGGTAGACATGTATTAGGCTTTTATTTAGGTTGTTGGCATGTATATATTATTTCAGATTCGTGGATGTATTGTCATTCTTTTCCTTCATTATTCCATTTGTGCTTTATTTTCCTTAGTTTGCATTGTGATTGAGTATAGTTACAATTATTAGATATCATATTGTTCCTCCATTTGGAGTTGAGATATTTGAAATGTACCATATACATATTTTTAGGATATTTAGTTAGTAGAGTTGACCCAGACAGTGTTCTACTGCCGATGTTATGGAATTGGATGGACGTACCTACGTACTCGTGCCCGAATATCCAGGTGCGGGTCATGACACATTTTTAGTGGTAGCCCATGCACGTCTAGAATCACAATTAGAGCGATATCATAGTAGTGCTCACTTAGAGTAATACTATGAGCCTGCTTTAGGAAATAGGATATACGCTGAGAGTATACTCAGTCATAACTAGGAAATACATTTAAATATCAGTTTGCTATCCTTATCTATTAGAATGTTTCCTTTACCCTGAATAAAATTTGTCCTTCTTTGATGATATTGTATCTTACTTAATAATGATTTATTTGTTCAATCTATCTTCAGGATGCTGCCGAAGACGCGTTTCCAGCGCTCAGGCACAATGTCAGCGAGGTCGGTCACTTCATCACCTCTAAGGGAAGTACCAGCAGACGATGTTTTAGTAGTTACATTCCAGAGGTCAGCTTCACTGATCCAGGTAGGTGTTTCAGCAGTAGCTTTCGGAGGTGCTCCACCTCTGGTACAGAGGGCATCACAGACAATTTTAGGGGATCTTTCACCCCCACCATCTGCAGTCGATCAGACACAAATGTTTGCATTCTTGTAGAAGATAATAGAGTCACAGCGGCGTCAATCAGAGGTTATGAGGTAGGACATTTAAAATGCTCACCAGATTGTGCTCGAAGCAGTTGAGAGAGTCGCCTTAGTCCAGCCACAGACGGTACCACCTTCGTTTACCCCGCAGCAGCCGAGGCCGGGGATTATTATAGATTTTAAGAGGATGGGGCCGAAGAAATTTAAAGGCACTGAAGGGATCATATATGTTGATGATTAGATAGAAGACATTGAGTGGAACCTACGGCTGGCGCAGATTCCAGAGAGGTTGCAGATAGAGGCCGCGAGGATCATGATGTTCGATATTGCGTTGACTTGGTTCAGGACGGACCCCAGGATCTCAGTACCAGGACTTACTTGGAAAGCTTTCAAAGAGCTCTTCAAGGAAAAGTTCTTTCCAGATGTGGCTCTGACATCTCTAGAGAGCCAGTTTCAGTACCTCGTTCAGGGGGGTATAACGGTAGATGAGTATACGGCAGAGTATTACAGATTAGGCTACTTTGTGGAGGGGCAGAACCCTATAGGAAGAGCTAGAAATTTTAGGAAGGGCCTGAACAAGGAGATCAAATCATATACGAATGAAAATCCCACCGCTACTTTTGAGGAGATTCTGAGGCAGGCACAGAGGGCAGATGATGATCTAGAGCTTGGCTCTAAGAGGCCGAGGGACATAGGAGAATCTAGTACTAACACGGGTCTAATGTAATGGCCTCATTTTCACCAACAGCACCAGAGGCATTTCCAGCAGCCGAGACGGCAGTATCATGGACCAGCTCGAGCACCGGTACAGCAGATGCACCAGATCCAGAGGCCAACTATTTCTTGCCAATTCAGTAAGAAGCTGAGATATGGATGGGATGCATGCATGATGAGATTGGGCCAGTATTTATTTTATAGATCAGGAGACCACTAGTTGAGGGCTTGTCCTAAAGCTCCAACTCGTCCAGCTCAGGATGGAGCTCAGGCATATAGAGTACCCATGAGACCACCAGCGGGATAGTAGAGAGGACCTCCTCTACCACCATAATAGTAGTAGTTCACTCAGCAGCAACAACAGCAGAGAGGTGTCTAGCGACAGGGGTGGGCTTTTGCCCTGACCTTCGAGAAAGAGGAACCAGTCGATGATGTTATCTCAGGTTCAGTTTATCTTGATTCTTTTCCAGCTCATGCTTTATTTGATTTCGGTGCTTCACATAGTTTTGTATCTGTATCTTTTGTTCTAAAACATCACCTTGAGACTGAATCGTTGGCGAGAACTTGCAAGATCATGACCGGGGGTGGCATTATCCTAGGCAGTAATGTTTACAAGGACAGAAGAGTTTCTTTGGAAGGCCGACAGTTGAGCGTGTGTCTACTCGTAATGCCACTTCTACGCTACAATATAGTACTCGAGATGGATTGGTTAAGTAGGCATCATAATAGTATCGATTGTCGAGGAGGCAGAGTTTTGTTTCAGACACTAGGAGAACCAGAATTTGAGTTCGTCAGAGGAGCAGTAGAGCAGAGTGAAGGAGACTTCTGTGGAGCTTTGGTAGAAGAGCAGAAGCTGCCATATACATTATTTAAAGAGTATATGGATATCTTTATAGAGGGGTTTCTAGGGTTATCACCAGACAGAGATATGGAGTTCTCTATAGACTTGGTGCCAGGCACATAGCTAATATCATAACACATCTATAGAGTAAACAATAACGAACTAGCAGAGTTGAAGAAGTAGGTGGATGAGTTGCAGGACAAGGTCATAATCTGCTCTAGTTCATCACCGTAGGGTGCTTCAGTATTATTTGTAACGAAGAAGGATGGGTCGGTACGCATGTGTTGATTACAAGGTACTCAATAATCTTACTGTCAAGAATAAATACCCGTTCTCGTGGATTGACAATTTGTTTGATTAGTTGTGCGGAACAAAGGTATTCTCAAAGATAGACTTGAGGTCGAGGTACCACCAAGTGAAAGTGAAGAAGGAAGACATTCTGAAGACAACTTTCATGACTCGGTATGGGCAGTTTGAGTTCTTGGTGATACCGTTTGGGTTGACCAATACCCCAACGGTATTCATGAACCAGATGAATAAGGTATTTCATCAACACTTAGATCAGTGATGATATATTGATATATTCAAAAATCCCGGAGGAGCTTGAGAAACACCTGAGGATAGTTCTAAGATCCTCAGGAAAGAGAATTTATATTGCAAGCTTTTGAAGTATGAGTTCTTCCTTTATAAGGTTGAATTCCTCATGTATGTGATTACATGAGACAAGATCTCAGTAGACCCGAAGAAGATTTCAGCAGTTGAGTCATGGTCTACCCCAAGTTCAGTGGCGGAGATCAAAAGTTTTCTTGGACTAGCAGGCTATTATCGATAATTTTTTAGTATTTTTCTAGATTGCGGAGCCAATGACTAGACTAACCAAGAAGGACATAGAGTTCATCTGGATTGAGGATTGTCAATCTGCTTTTGAGGAGCTAAAGAAGAGGTTGACTACACCTCCAATATTGACATTACCATCAGGGACTAGAGGATTTTCTATATATAGTGATGCATCAGGTAAGGGTTTGGGTTGTGTGTTACAACAGAACGGAAAGGTGATTGCCTATGCTTCCAGACAATTATACCCGCATGAGAAGAACTACCCTACCCATGACTTGGAATTGGCAGCAGTTATTTTTGCTCTTAAACTGTAGAAGCACTACTTGTATGGAGAAAGAGTAGAGATCTTTACAGATCACAAGATCTTGAAGTATGTGTTTAGACAAAAATAGCTCAACATGAGGTAGTGGCGGTGGTTGGAGTTGATGAAGGACTTCGTTATTATTTTACAGTACCATCCAGGGAAGGCCAATGTAGTCGTGGATGCCTTTAGAAGGTATCCAGTAGATATGTATTTGATGAGGGACGGACATTTGTTGGCCTTTCTTGATAGTTTGGGCATTGAGGTATTAGTTCCTGGAGTTGCAGCACAGATGTGGGGACTTCAGGTACAGTCAGAGTTAATAGACCGGATCAGAGCCACACAGTTCGAGCATGAGTCTCTGAGGAGCTTCAGGGCACAAGTTCAGATAGGGTTGGTAGAAGACTTCAGTATTATAGATGATGAATTATTGTAGCATGGTACCAGATTGTGTGTGCCGAGTGGAGCATTGCACGGGAAGATTCTTCACGAGGCGCATCGATCTCAATACTCTATGCATGCATGTGCCAACAAGATGTATAAGGACATGAGAGAGCATGTTTGGTGGTATGGTATAAAATAGGAGGTGGCTAGCTTCGTATTTAGATGCTTGGTATGCCAGCAGATAAAGGCAGAGAGACAGAGGCCAGGTTGATTGCTTCAGCCTTTACCCATTCCAGAGTGGAAATAAGAGCATGTGACGATGTACTTTGGTTCAGGGATTCCATGTTCTCCAGGAGAAAAAGATGCGATTTTGGTCATCGTAGACAGGTTGATCAAATCAACCCACTTTTTGCCATTTAAAGTGGGTACGTCTACGGAGAAGCTCACAGAAATATATGTGAGTCAGATAGTCAGATTGCATGGAGTTCCTGTGAGCATAGTCTCAGATCGGGATAGTCGCTTTATGTCCCACTTCTGGAGGAGTTTGCAGACTAGCTTGGGCACTCAACTCAAGTTTAGTACCGCATATCACCCTCAGACAGACGGGAAGTTAGAGAGGACCATCCAGACTCTAAAGGATATTCTACGCAAATGTGTTTTGGATTTTGGAGGTTCTTGGAAGGATCATCTTCACTTGGTAGAATTTTCTTACAACAACAGCTACCAAGCCAGTATCGAGATGTCACCATTTGAGGCATTGTATGGACGAAGATGCCGCACTCCATTATCATGGAATGATGTTGGAGAGAGAGCCTTATTGGGACCAAAGATGGTCGTGGATGCAGCTAAGAAGGTGAAGCTCATCAGTCATAGACTTCGAGTGGCGCAGGACATGCAGTGACATTCGACCGATAGCCACCGGAGACTATTGGAGTTTGAGGTATAGATTTTTTTTGTATTGCTTGTGATTGCTTATTTTGTTAGAGTGCTAAAGCTGTATTTCATGCTAGGTTGGCGATCTGGTATTCATGAGGATTTCTCTGACATGGGACATGATTCACTTTGGTGGAGGCAGAAAGCTTAGTCCATGATACATCGGACCATTCGGTGTTCTTGAGAGGGTCGGTGCAGTGGCCTAAAGACTAGACTTCCCGCCTGTATTAGAGGGAGTGTATAATGTATTCCACGTGTCCCAGCTGAGATGGTACGTGGCAGATCCTAGCCATATACTAGATCACTCAGAGATCGAGGTTGGTTCGACACTCAGCTACCTAGAATAGCCCGTGGAGATTTTAGACCGCAAGGAGAAGGTGCTGCGAAACCAGACGATTCCTTTGGTACGCGTCGCGTGGAGGCATCACTCGTCAGGAAAGAGTACTTGGGAGCGAATGCCAAGATTCACGAGCGATATCCTTATCTGTTTGAGCTGTGAGGTATAAATTTTTTTTGCTTATATTGATTGGTTTTGATAGTTAGTTTCTTCCTTAATTTTGAGAACAAAATATTTCTTAGGTGGGTAGGATTGTCACCCTCACTTTTCGAGCTAGGGATAGTTTGGTAATTTGGTATGAGTTTAATTTTTAGAAATATAATATTGAATATTGTGTGATAATTGTATATTTTATTTAATTAAGTGGAGCTATGGTTGTTATGACTGGCATTAGTTAGTTATTTAGAGACTTGTGATTAATCAATTAGTTAGAGAGACTAGACAATAATTAGACTTGTCACTTATGGACCTATCTAAATTTGATATGACAAATGGTGAGCCCAACTTGGACCCAAGCCCATTAGTCATTCCATTAATTAAATTAAGAAGGATTAGTATAATTACAATTAGTTAGAGACTTTCAATTATACCCATCCTTAATTATTCCTCATAATGCAACATGTAGGGGGCAACTTGGACTTTTGACATTGCTTAGGGAAGGGGGAATAGGCCGGCCACTTGAAGAGGGGGGGTTCCTCTCTCTCTCTCTCTCTCCTCATGTGTATTTTATTTTGTGTCTAAATTCTAGATCCCCAATTTCCTATTTTCCCTCTATTGAATTTTCACACAATTCACCACTATTTCCTTCTCAAATTCATCATTCTTGGAGCTTTGAAGCTTGGAGAAGCAATGAGCATAAGAAGGAAAAGCTTTGGAGCTAGAGACTGTGTCCAGATCGTGTCCAATTATATTTTTATTGGGAATCCATCTCCCAATTGGTAATTTCTGAATTTTTCTCTTATTGAAGTTTCTCAATTATGCATTTGAACATTAGAAATGACCCCATCACATAGGACTATCTATAGGAACAAGTTCTACGCTATTTAGCTTTGTATTATGAGTTTTATGAGGTAATTTGTGTGTATGTTGGGAGAATTATAAATTTGACACATCAATTGTGTGTCATGAAGCCAATTAGATCTAATTAGACCTAGATCGGGGTTATAGGACTAGGTATGTATCCACAAATGGATACATATAGGCCGTATCACGGTATTTTACGACACGGTATGATAAGGGGCCAATTTTGAGTAATTTACATAAATTTTCTTCATTATATATTGTAATAATTTCTAATAGTTGTAATTTTATATATATATATGACTTGAGGGAATGATTAATTGTGGATAATGGAGAGTTTAGCACCTCAATGAGTTGAGTATCATAGGTATCCTAGTTGATGCACTATAGGTATTTGTTTTAATGCTTCAATATAATTTGTGTGCGTGTGTGTGTGTGTGTGTGTGTATGTGTGTATATGTGTATGTTTGTGTGTGTGTGTATATATATATATATATATTTGTGTGTGTGAAAGTGAGTGTTGAATTGGTAGTGTGCATATACACGGTAGAGGGGATCGGGTTTCATCAGCAAAAGCAACTACAGCAGTGCACATAGCCATGTGCAACAGCAAGCAACTACAACAGCTAACACTATAGTATATTGAACAGTAACTGTAGCAGCAAGCAAGTACAACAGAGTAGCAGCAAGAGCAATTTCAGCATCAGCAGCAGGAAGCAAGATAGCTGCAGCAGTTGCAACTGCAAGCAAGAGAAGTGACAGTGGTGATCTCCATTGTTGTTTTGAGGATTTGCATTAGCAGTTGTACTAAAGTAGGAAATAGGGCAATGTATATTAGGTGATGCACATTAGTGTCTTCTTTAAGTGAGGTCTGAACTAAAAATTGTGCAGGGGGAGTATCCTACTATCCTACCATATGGGGATGTATAGTATATGTGACTTAGAGTCAAGGTATAACCAAGTATTTGTGTCAAGGACAGTGGAGGCAAGTAGGTGTTTAAGGGTATTATTTGTGCAAGTGCCTAGAGTGTATGTCAGTTTGGGGTGCCAGGTTGGCACTAGGATTAGGTTTAGAGTGCTGTGTGCCAGAGCCTGTTCAGGGAAGTAGTTAGTATGTCATATGGATAGGTATCTCAATTTAGATACTTGAGTATATATATGTATATTATATAATTAGATATATAGATATATAAGAAGTAAGAATTACCAAGACCTTGATATAAGCTAAGGTAATATAATATCAGGTGTATAGTGGATGGGTAAGTTAGTTAAGTTATCAACTTATCACCAAGGTCATGAAGAGAACTAGATATTAGGTAATATATTTACATACTAAGTTAATAGGTTGTAGAAGTAACTAGTATATATGAGTTATATATAATACTTACTATTATTAGCTAATATAGCTAATTATCTAAGGTAATTACTTAGAACTCAACCAAACCTAGTATAGCTAGTATTAGCTAGTTAATGATCAATTGAGACCCATTAACTTAACATGGACCTAAAAATGGTCTAGAAATCATATTAGTGCATTTTTAACTCATTTATCATCCATTACACCTAAATGACATTAATATTTAAAATATAGGACTGTGTGACACCAGTTTGGGCATCGAGAGACACCCTTTTGCTCAGGACCAGAGGCGAGTATATTTCTCTGTTAGTTTTTATTTCATAATAGTGTATATATCACATGTTCTAGAACTATATACTTGATTCCGACACAGTGGTTTCATGGACTAGTACTATATGGATCCTGTCAGGAGATGTTATCCCTTACCCTATTCAGTGAGTACTCCTTCATATGTATTTCATCATGTGTATCGGGTATTGATTTAGTATACTCCGTGTTCACACACTGCTCATGTTTAGTGTGTTTATATTCGTGTATACACACTGCTCGTGTTCAGTGTTCCTATATTCGTGTTCGTAACATGTCGTGATTAGATCCATTGGTATTGATTGGGGATGTGGGAATAGAAGTTGATTATGTGATCAAGTCCCAATGTATTCGTGTACATGTCGATTACATATCAAACGTGTAATCAAGTTACCATATTGTATTCGTGTTCAACCTAAACCGATCACATAATGAACTTGTATTCCATGGCACATTTGCTAGATTTTATTTATTTCTATTACATTGCAGTTATGCTACTATCTGTTCTTTATTCCAGTACATTACCTGTTCACTCTAGTTTATTTTATTCTGATGTTTATTTATTATGTATCCTTTTCAATTATCTATTATATATGCTCAATTATGTATTTAAATCTATTTTCAGAGGTATATACTTTGCTCTAATACTGTTTGGATATATTTTTTAGATGATTGGCTCGTAGACCAGTGTCCTACGTATTATGGACCGTTTGGGGGCATACCATTAGAGAATACTCCTATAGAGCAGGAGGACTTAGTACCAGAGCCTGAGGATGTTTAGATTATTTGGTAGACTTTTATTAGACTTCTATTGAGGTTGTTGGTGTCACAACCCGCACCCGGATATTCAGGCACGAGTACGTGGATACGTCCAGCCTACACCGCAACATCGGTGGTAGAACAATGTCTGGGTCAATTCTATCTAACTAACATCTCAATAATATATATAAGATACCTGTCAATTATCTCAACTCCAAATGGAGGAACAATATGGTATCTCACAAATGTAACCAAACTCAATCATAATGGAAACTAAGGAAGATAAAGCATGAATGTAATAGCGAAGGAAAGAATTAAGATACAATCCACAATCTAAAATAATATACAAGCCATGAATCTCAATAATAGTCTAATACAAGTCCACCAAAATATAAACTAAACCTTCTCAGGCTCTGCAACTAAGTCCTCCTGGTCTACATGAGTATCCTCTAAAGGTACACCGTCCTGCGGCCAGTAGAATGTACATATACTATAGATACACAATACATATACATATCATACATAATATATTACACAAGTCACATGTATTGAGAAACAATGAAGCAAACACATGGAGTGCACCGCACCCGTATCACACTCATTCTATGATACGCTTCCGACACGGCTCCACCACACAACCAAACGTATCCCGAAGGACACAAACAAGTCTAAAATACTAATTATGCATGATACGAAGAACCAAATAATCAACTATGTGTTCGTATCAAGATGTGACATGCACAAACCCCCGTATCGGAAAAAAAACTCCCAAAAATAATCCGTTTTACCAAATTAACGGGATACGGCCTATACGTATCCAATTATTGACACGACACTAGTCACAAACAATCAAACACATGTCAATTTAGTCTAATTGACCAATTGATAAACACAACATGTGCCAATCTCAGAATTCTCCCAAAATTGACACAAAACACACATAACTTCCTCTATAGGCTCCTATGAACCTAATTCTAATTTCTATGGGTAGCATATGCATGTGTGAGGGTTCTTTATGGTTAAATATCAGGTTTAGAGTCTACTAAGAGAGGGAAAACTGAAATATATTTATTGGGAGATGGATTCCCAATAAAAATCTCCAAATGATGAATGTAGCCTCCAAATTATAGATCTTGGCTCCTCCTTGTAGATACTTGCTCTTCTTCTTGTAGATCTTTGTTGTAGTAGCCTCCAATGAAGAATAGGGAAAAAAATTGAGAAGAATTTGAGTAGGGAATGGGGAGGGAATAAAAAAATTGGAAGGGAGAAAAATTATAGATCTAAATGGAAATGGAAAATGAGAAGAGAGAGACTCTCTCTCCTCCTAAAGATGGCCGGTCCTAACCCCTCTCCCAAGCAAGTATAAAATGTCCAAAACACCCCTCGGCCTCTCATGAAGAAATTAATTAAGGAGGAAAGGTTCGAGTCTAATGGTTTCACTAATTTATTCATCCTCCTAATGAATGGGCCTAATTATTGGGCTCAAACTTAACTAAAATAAATGTTGAGTTCATGCATCTAAACTAACTAGTTTGGTCCACTACACAAGTCCAAAATAAATACTACATCTAACAATCAATAAATAATACAACAAATATATTTAGACATGCATAATATTTAATATAATAATCCTAAAATAAAATACCCATGTCATATTACCAAACTATCCTTGATTGAAAAAGTGAGGGTGATAGTTGGCATGTATATATTATTTCAAATTCGTAGATTTATTGTGATTATTTTCCTTCGTTATTCTATTCGTGCTTTATATTCCTTAGTTTGTATTGTGATTGAGTATAGTTTCATTTATTAGATACCATATTGTTCCTCCGTTTGGAGTTGAGATGTTTAACATGTACAATATACATATTTTTGAGATGTTTAGTTATTAGAGTTGACTCGGACAATATTCTCCCGCCGATGTTGTGGCGTAGGCTGGACGTACCCACGTACTCGTGCCCGAATATCTGGGTGCGGGTCGTGACACGTAGTCACTTCCATATACGTTGTCTTTGATCTGTGCTTTGTATTCTTTAGATTGGTTGGTAATCTCAAGTGGGTTGGCCTAAGTTTCCTTTGTGTTCAGTTTTAGCCATGGTATTAGAGTGCGTTGTAGGGCGTATCTGATCCAAGCATATGGTATCAGAGCATGTGGCCCTAGTATCTGATTTTCTAACAAGTTTAAGTGATGAACATGATACTGATATATGTTCGGGTAAGTTTGATAGGATCATTGGAAGTAATTTTGATGGTTCTTCAAGAGAATGCTTTGGAGGACAAAGTAGAGAATTATAATAGACCTTGGAGAGGAGGAAGGCACGGTTTTGGCCAATGGCATAACCAATGGGTTCGGACTAAGCACATGGGTAGCAATTTTCTTAAAGAAGGAACAACTGGAGATAATTTGCAGTGGCACAGAGCTCGACCTGTACATTAAATAGTTGATAGTGATCCAAATATTAGAGCTGGCCTTTTAATTTCTCAAGTTAGAAAAATGAGTTGCAAGGACTTCTAAAGATCAAGGTGATAGAGAGGTTTTTGGTACTTCTAAAGATAGAGGTAAAGAGAAGGTTTTAGTAAAAACTCATACCTTGGGGCTTCTAAAGGGGTAGATAACTTTGTATCCAATAAATTTTATGACTTAGATACTTTAGTAGATGACGATGAGAAGGAGATGGAATAATGAACTTGTGCACATTATGCAGAAGGATAAGAAGATATGTAATTATTTGGATACTTAAAGATAATCCTTATTCTAGCAAATAAGTGGAGGATTTTTTTCTTTGGAACTCATTGGTGGAGAAGTTGCTTTGGATTCTATGAGATTTGGTTTGGGGATACAAGAATACATGAATCACAAGTTAGTGCAAATGTAGATCAGTGTTTGGGAGAAAAAGGTAATATTTATGGAAAGATGGGCAAGGATAACATGGAGACTTTTATTGGTATTAATACTTTGAAGAAGGTTGGTATTCTAGATGAAGGAGCTAATTAAACATGGAGACAAAGCTTTAGTGGTTTCTAATGAAGGAGTTGTCGGCACTTTCATATGCTAGTTTCTTCACTTTATGCCCTTGTACAAAAAGGTGGGAATTGACTAAATTCTATAACTAACTTGCTGGTTGTTGCTGCAGAGCACTGATTCTCAATATTATGAGGATTCATAGTTTTTGAAGGCTACACATGAAGGGATTTCTATTGAACAAGATAATAATAGTGTTCGAAAGAGTACGGGATAAGGTTTTTTTTTATTACACTTGGTGGTTGTTCTTGAAGGCTACACATGAAGACTACACGTAAAGGCTACATTTTCATATGCCAATTTTTTTGAAGCCTACACTTGCTGGTTGCTCCACACCATATGCCTATCAAAGATTGTTGCCTCCATTAATCTTCTTCCTCAAGTACTTAAAGGCAAATATAAGAAGATGAAGAGAATATAGTTTGAAGTCTGACGATGACCTTTCTCTAACTAGGTTAATCTTCATCATCGAGAAGACTCAAAATAAGTATTGCAAGATTATATTTCTATTTTTCACTTCTAAATGTACTTATTCTGGGGATTATTATTTATATTCTGTAAGGGTGTTTACTTATGTCACGACCACCTCTTACTAGTTGGATACAAGCATGTCATTCCCGAGTACCAAAATCCAAAAAAGAGGGTATGATCACTCCAGATACGCACTATGGAATACACCGCTACGTCCTGGTTTCTCAGAACCAAAAATTATCATTGGACGTAATATTGTACAAGTCTAAATTGCACTTTTATAACGCAAACACCAAACAGCCGATTGAAACATTTAAGATACAAAATTATTATAGAAAAAATACTAAGCAGAAAAGTTGAATCGAGAAGATATACAAAAAAAAATCTCTGACGACTTGATTACAATCACTCTATCTCTCTCTATCAATACAATAAAATATGCCACAAGGCTTACAACTCAAGAAGTATACAAACAATACTATTCTATACATTATGTCATTTATATACAAAGGAAGCAATATCTCTAGCCACAACGCGCTTTAAGTTGTCAACCGAGCTCCAATGCCTCAGTACGTACAAGCAAACTTCGCACCTGCAAAGATTTGGTGGAGGGTCAGTACATTAGAGAATGCATTGGTGAGTGGCCTCTTGCCAACTCAACTAAAACTAATATGTTGATTAAATTAGTGAAGGCAAACTTATGTGGTTTTTCTAATCGCCTTAGGATCAATTACATGGCATAGAATACATGTGTCTATAAACATAAATGTGTCATGCAACAGAGTTAATCTTATCCAATAGTTAACCTTTATAAAATAAATGTGTTTAATCCCCTTATTCTCACAAATATTTTGATAGGTCTACAAAATATTCACATTATCATGCAGCCTAACTATATGAAGGTCACTGCATCACAAGCCATCGAGGACTGTAGCTTGGTTAGACGACAATCCTTTCAACATGGGTAGCGAACCCCACTAAAAGTTTTTGAATCATCCGTGTTAGCACGTCATCACATCTACTAGTACTAGTACGCTATCACCGTTCTCCCTAGGCCAATACGAACCCGGTGCCCCGACGATAAATCGAGGAATATATAAATCTTATACACAAGTTATGTCACGACCCGCACCCACTTTTCAGATACGAGTACGTGGCCAAGCCCAGCCTAGGCTGCATCGGTGGTAGTACACTGTCTATGATAACAATGGTCCATCAATCCAAATATATAATATTTAATTACAAATTCAAATCTATTGCTCATTAACAATATTTATATTGCTTTACAAGATTCTTCATTGATAATTAAATCATAACTCGGGAACAAACTCGCTAAACATCAAATCCAAAGAAGTTGCTAAACTATCTAAATTCTAATATAGGCTCCAAAAGTATCTCGATCTCCAACAAAATCTAATGAGCAAGATAGCAAGTCACTTAAAAAAATTTACCCAGTCAGGATGGAACGAGTACAATCCAATAGTAGTTCCAGTTAATTGACAAGTACTATGAACAATTAATAGTTATGAAATACTTGATGAGCATATAATAATGGAATAGGGTACATCATAGAGGAACAATTAAATAAAGAAATAATGAAAGAGAAGAAAGAAGAACAGAGAAGCATGTATAGACAGACAGATATATGGACTAGGAAACCTGTCATGCAAGTGTACAATCAACAAGTATAGATTAATCCAGAATAACTGCATCTAACTAGTGTTTTGAAATACCAATTTGACATGTGAACGACTACGGGGTAATATCCAGCAAACCACACGTGTCGTGTGTGGCTGCTATTATTCCAGAAAGACCATGGGATGGAAAGGAAATGTTCACACGTCTCCTACGTATTTTCTCGCCCGACAAGTACTTATGGATCCAAGTCCAGACACGAATAATCTCAATAGTCTAGAAGATGTCAACAAGCCAGAAAATACGTTAGTCCAGTAATTCATTAGTCCAGAAAAAAGTCAATAGGCCAGAAAATACGTGTCTCATGAAAATAAATCCATACAATACCAATCCGTATATCCATCGTGTCAGGAATTAGGTAAAATAATAATATAAACATGCATAATAGAAAATATCAAATAATAGAAACTATCAGAGAATGTACTCGCCTGTGGTCCTTAGCTGGTACGAGTCAGAATCCAAGTCAAAGTCCAAATAGCCTATGTATTACGAATTTACCATGTCAAAAGATATTTTATTTAAATTATTTAATTCTGGAAAATTTACTCTAATATCCTATTTTAATTTTATTATTCTAGTTTTTAGGTTAATTCCTAAATTTTGTCCAAAGAAACTGAATTTTATCCACTCGAGACTCATGGTACGCAAATCGAGGCAATCTATTGACCAAAAAGTTAACCGATGCAAACTCGACTTTCATGCATGCTTTCCTGTAGATTTTAGCATCATAAACATGCTGGAATTTATGGCTCATCCGGACTCAAATTCGTTTGGAAATTATTGCACATAAAAAATTATATTGTGCAACGGTAGTTTATTGCTAATCTAGAAGTTCTACAGAATTAACTTCATAGAAATATTTTCAATTAAATTTCGGTAAAAACTTATGTCCATGATCTCGACATTAGATTTTTGAAACTTTAAATGGTTCATGATTCTGATTCCTGGTTCTCCCGAAATCGTAAAAACACCGAGACACGTCTATTTTTGGACATGCTGTGCTCTACGAATTTTCCAGAATTTAATATTCAGAATTTCATGAAACAATTTACATATTAAGAAAACTAACCTTAATAAAGTTCTAATGCAAGAAACTGGGCCACGTTTGAAGTCCGCAGTTATGAGTAATGGCTTCTGGAAGATCGAAGAACCCTAGATGATAATCCTCCAACCCCTTCTCTCTCTCTCTAAAATTAAACGGATGATTAATGTTATATATATATATATATATATATATATATATATATATATATATATATATATATATATATATATATATATATATATATATATATATATAGGGTGGTATGCGGCTGAATAAAAAGGGATAGGGTAGACACGTGTCAGAATCTGGTTGGGTGGTTTGTTTAAATTTTTTTTATTTGCCTTTATCAAAACATTATTTAAGTCATTTTAAATCTTAATAACTCAAATTAAATATTATTAATAATAATAATTTGGAAAAAATTTTGAAAATATATTTTGAACCCCCAAACCCTAGTATAATGATAATGTTCTTAAATTTTTCAAAATTTATTGACCAATCTAATCATATCATAATCTTCATAAATATCTGTGATTTAACAAGATCGTCAATTCTGTTATATTAAATTCTTAACTTTTTATTTAAATTAATGTTTATCCTCGAAATTTAAAAATCTTTAATAATTTTTTTTCCTCCACCATCAAAATTTAAACAATATAATCATGAAGTCAAACCACTATTGTTGTTTAACAAAGTCGTTAAAAATTAACTTCATCCACACAACTTTAAATTTTAAAGTATATCTTCGAAATTTGAATTTATCTTCAAAATTTAAAATCTAATAGAATTTTTCACTTAAACCAGATTCAGAAGTCATAACTCTTAAATACAATCTAACATTATTTCCTTAAAATTTAAATATCATTTATACCTGTCTTCAAAAATTTAATAATTAAATCCTTCAAATTTAATATCATATCGAAACTTAAAAATTAAATCCAATCTTGAAGTTTAAAGAAAAATTTAATTCCATCCTTAAAAATTAGAATATCATATTTTAGTCATTTCTCACAATAATTTGATTTGTCCCCATTGCCATAATTTATTTTATCCTCACTTCTATTATGTATACGAATTCTTGATATTTAAATGAATGTCAATCCTAAAAATTTAAAAGTTAAATCCAATCTTCAAAATAAATCCTACTAATATATATTTCATGCATAAATTTAAAAAAAATTCAAAGTCTCATCCATAATATTTGAATTCCAAATCTACTCAATCAATCATATCTATCAAAATAAATAAATTATTTTGACTTCAAATTAAGTCCTTAAAAGTCGAATTCAACAAGTTATAAAATCAATCCTTATATTATTATTCTTTTGGTCTAACTCAACCCATAAACCAAATCTCAATATTATATTGAACTCCTAACACTAAAATTCTCAATATTATCCTTGAATTTCTCGAATTATATCTCAAAACTTTCAAGATTATTCTCAATTTCAAAAACTTTCAATATTATCCTCAAATTTTTTTTGTCAATAATCAAATAGGACAACTTCTACCCACCTTATAATTATGTCCTTAAAATAAAATCCTCCAATTTTAACTCTTCAAAAAATTAAATTAAAAGTATCATAACTTCCTAAAATAAAATAAATATTTAATTAATAAAATAAAATTTTAATCACTTCCAGAAATCTTTATAGCTATGACTATATTTATTGAATTGGTCTTTCATCCTCAAAAATTATAAATCCATAAAATCTCAACTCCTCAAATTTCTGAAAACTTGAAATTTAATTTCAAATTTTCAAAATATAAAGTTTAAATCCATATCTTTTATGCCAATAGCTCTAATGTTAATCCTTTTAAATTTCTCAAAATTTAAATTCGAAATCTATTTGATCAATCATATCTCTCGAAAAATTTACTCTAATTTTGAATTCAAATTATGGCCTTAAAATTCGAATTCAACAAGTTATAAAGTCATATATTTATATTGTTATTCCTTTGGTCTAACCAAATCCATAATCCAAGTTTCAATATTATATCGAACTCCTAACACTCAAAATTCTCAACATTATCCCAGAGTTCCTTGAATTATATCTCAAAACATTCGAGATTATCCTAAATTTTAAAAACTTTCGACATTATCCTCAATTTAAAAAAAAAATTCAACATTATCCTCAATTTATTATTTTCGTCAGTAATCAAATATGACAACTTCTACCCACAAAAAATTTTTATCCTCAAAATAAAATTCTCAAAATTTAACTTCTCGAACAATTAAAATAAAATGTATATACTTTCCTCAAAAGTCAAATATTCAAATATTAAAATAAAATTTTAATCACTTCCAAAAATATTTATAGCTTTGACTATGTTTATTGAATTGAATTTGATTCCTTAAAAATTTTAAATACATAAAATCTCAACTCCTCAAAAATTCTCAAAACTTAAAATTTATTTTCATCTTCAAATTATAAATTTAAATCCATATCTTGTAGTCCAATAGCTCTAATGTTAATCTTTTTTTTAAAATTCGACAAAATCACAAAGTAATAAACCCATATTCAAAATTTTAAATCAAATACTCAAAATTTAAATTCTACAAACTTAAACTTAAATCCACTATAAATATCTGCAAAAATTTAAAATTTCATAAATCTTCAACTTCTTGTCTTTATCATCATTTAATTTAAAACTATTTTTCCTTTTTTTTTAAAATTTCAACCATGTTTTAGCAAGAAAATTATAATCATCAAGCTATAAAGAAATTTAAACATCAAAGCAGGATTTTTTTTAATAATTCTTATTTTCAATAATTGTGTAAACTTAAGGAAATAATTTACCAATCGAGCAGTCTACCCCTAACTTTGATCACACCAACTTATAAAATATCATAATATATGATCATTTAATTTTCTCAAGTTCATATACTAGAGTTTAACTAAAAATTCAACATGTATACCTATTTTGCGTAGCCTATGTAACACCTTAACTACCCAAGCAATAAAATTAAAATAAGGCCTTCCAATTGTATACCTAGTCCTAACCATTCTCCTAAATTCAAATTAATCCTAATTGTGAATGAGCATCTCCTATTTGCAGGCTCACAACTAGTACTACTAAGTTGAAGTACTAACCATGACATCCCATTTGATGCAAAGACGGACCTGCATGGGACACCAAAAAATATTGTCATAACCCGCACCCACTTTTCGGATACGAGTACGTGGCCAAGCCCAGCCTACGCCACAACATCGACGGTAGTACACTGTCTATGATAACAATGGTCCATCAATCCAAATAAATAATATTTAATCACAAATTCAAATATATTGCTCATTCATAATATTTAAATTATTTTACAAGATTCTTCATTAATAATTAAATCATAACTCGGGAACAAATCCGCTAAACATCAAATCCAAAGAAGTTGCTAAACTATCTAAATTCTAATATTGGCTCCAAAAGCATCTCGATCTCCAACAAAATCTAATTAGCAAGATAGCAAGTCACCTAAAAATATTTACCCAGTTAGGATGGAACGAGTACAATCCAATAGCAGTTTCAGTTAATTGACAAGTACTATGAATAGTTAATAGTTATGAAATACTTGATGATCATATAATAATAGAATATGGTACATCATAAAGGAACAGTTAAATAAAAAATAATGAAAGACAAGAAAGAAGAACAGAGAAGCATGTATAGACAGACAGATATGTGAACTAGGAAATCTGTCATGCAAGTGTACAATCAGCAAGTATAAATTAATCCAGAATGACTGCATCTAACTAGTATTTTGAAATACCAAGTTGATATATGAACAGCTAGGGGGTAATATCCGGCAAACCACACGTGTCGTGTGTCGCTGCTATTATTCCAGAAAGACCATGGGATGGAAAGGGAATGTTCACACGTCTCCTAGGTATTTTTCCATCCGACAAGTACTCATGGATCCAAGTACAGACACGAATAATCTTAATAGTCCAAAAGATGTCAACAAGCCAGAAAATATATTAGTCCAGTAATTCATTAGTCCAGAAAAAAGTTAATAGGCCTGAAAATACGTGTCTCACGAAAATGAATCCATATAATACAAATTCGTGTATCCATAGTGTCAGGAATCTGGTAAAACAATACTATAAACATGCATCATAGAAAATATTAAATAATAGAAACTATCAGAGAATGTACTCGCCTGTGGTCCTTAGCTGGTATGAGTCGGAATCCAAGTCAAAGTCCAAATAGCCTATATATTACGAATTTACCATGTCAAAAGATATTTTATTTTATTTATTTAATTCTAGAAAATTACTCTAAAATCCTACTTTAATTTTATTATTCTAATTTTTAGGTTAATTTCTAAATTTTTTTTCCTTGAAACTGAATTTTAACCACTGGCGACTCATGGTACGCAAATCGAGGCAATCTGTTAAGTGAAAAGTCAACCAATGCAAACTTGACTTTCATCCATGGTTTTTTGTAGATTTCAGCGTCATAAACATGCTAAAATTTATGGATCATCCGGACTCAAGTTTGTTTGGAAATTATTGCACATACAAAATTGAATTGTGCAACGGTAGTTGATTGCTAACCTAGAAGTTCTACAGAATTAAACAACATAGAAATATTTTGAATTAAATTTTGGAAAAAACATATGTCAATTATCTCGACATTAGCTTTCCGAAACTTTAAACAGTTCAAGATTCTGAATCCTGGTTCTCCTAAAATTATGAAAACACCGAGACGCATCTATTTTCGGACATATTGTGCTCTATAAATTTTCCAAAATTTAATATTCAAAATTTCATAAAATAATTTATATATTCAGAATACTAACCTCAATACAGTTCTAATGCAAGAAACTGGACCACGTTTGGAATCCGAAGTTATGAGTAATAGATTCTGGAAGATCAAAGAACCCTAGATGATAATCCTCCAACCCCTTCTCTCTCTCTAAAATTAATTGGATGATTAAGGTTATTATAATATATATATATATATATATATATATATATATATATATATATATATATATATATATATATATATATATATATATATATATATATATATATATATATATAGGTTGGTATACGGCTGAATGAAAAGGGATAAGCTGGACACATGTCAGAATCTGGTTGGGTGATTTGTTTAAATTATTTGTTTTTTATTTGCATTTATCAAAATATTATTTAAGTCATTTTAAATCTAAATAACTCAAAATATATATTAAAAATAATAATAAAATCTGAAAAAATTACCGAAAATATATTTTGAACCCCAAGCTCTAGAAAATACTTAGAATAGTTTATATTCATAAGTTTTCTACTATAATTACTAGAAGCTCTAAAAATTAGTTTTACCTATTTAACTAAAATTAGATATTAAAATATTTCAAAAATTTTAAAATAATTTTAGAAAATATATAATAATATTATAAATACTAGAAAATAACATGGGTCCATTCTATATTCCTGGGCTTGCACAATAAATTCTAGAAGTCCTAAAAAATTAGTTATTAGGCTAAATAACTTCCAATAAATACTAAAAATACTCAGCAAATTCTCAAAAATTCTAGAAAATATATTTGATTATTTAGAACCTAAAGTAAAAATTCGAAACATTTTTAATTATGTTTGTCACTAAAATAAATTCTTGATAGCCCTAGAAAAATACTATTACTAGTTTTTAATTAACCAAAAATTGTAAAAAAATTCCAATAGCCAAAAATTAACCTAATAACAACATTTAAGCAAGAATTTCAGGATACGGAGATTACAAGTTGTCAATGACTTTGCAAATGCATTAACATATAGACTCTAAAAAATATACATAGTAAAAAAAGTAATAACTATACAAAACTCTATTCTGCATACTTTTTAACATTCTGTATACCTCGAGCCATTGCTCGCAATATTCTTCCTAGTCTAGGGATATTACCTTGGCGACCAAACGATCCCAAATATTTTTATGATTCTATCATTGAAACAATAATACTATAATCTTCCTGCTCACAACAATAATACAATATTCCATATTATACTCTAAAAATAGTTCTATATTGAATAATACAAAAATCTACTTCTATAGCAGCAAGTTTAAATAGTCCACGTAATATGATAAAGACAGTTCAACTTTACAGAAGTCTAAATCATTAGTTTATACTCCATGTTATATAATAACATGTTATATAATAACATGTTATATAAGTAAGATTACTCTCTTAGCTAACTTGGTTCTCTTCTTTTTTTAGAATGCAACAAAACTCTTAGCATAAAACTAAACGTGCAACATTATTTTTATTATTGTGAAGGTAAAGGAGAGAAGGATCAAGACCATCCACTTAAAGAAATACATTTCTGCATCAATTGAGCAGATCTCTGAATAAATCATCTGCATGAACCCAAGTGCAAATGACCCTTCGAGCCAATATTTTATCTTAATGAACCATGTGGAGCCGGGCATTACTTAATACATCACTCAGAAAAAAAATTGTCCCTCAAAACTTACAAGAACAAACTCCTCCCACTATACCAATTGACCACTGAAGGAACTTCTACTCAATCTCTAAATCAAACTACCATACATACTCCACGGTAGAAAGACCATCCAAATATGCAAATCAATACCAAAGAAATCATGAAACAACTTCCATATTTGATCAATGTTGAGCAATTCCTATTGCACATAACAAGCACACCAACTACAACTCACTCCACTTAATTCAATGGCTACTCTTCCAATCCATAGTTGCACAAAAATGCTCAAATATATGAACTCAATGAACCATGAAGCTTCTTCCTTCTAATCCAACTTGAATGTGCCTTACCTAATATCAAAGATCATTTGAACACAACTTTTCGTTATTCCTTAATCTTTGTAAGATCCCTCACGCCTTATCCAAATTTGTTGAACAACTACACCACTAAACCTAATCCAACTTTTTACAAATTTTCACCAATACCCTCTACATCCATCCATAACATACTTCGTACAGAACCACACTACTCAAACTTGCTGATAGGCTAACACTCACAGCACCAAGGGACCAACTTAGAACTAAAGCAATCTATGCAAGAACTATACCTTATTCTAATATGAATAATTGAACATAGCCCAAAACCAATAAAAATTGCCAATCGAATCCCACGTGTTACACCTCAACCAATCCAAGCAATTCTCAAGGCATTAAATTTAATTACCATCTAATATTTGAAACCTGACCGTATCAATGTCCAAATCATAATCGTATATTAATATTCAATTCTAGCAAAATTCTAATATCTTATTTATCATTTAATCGATCCATGGTCTATCTCTCAAGAATTTCTTAATCCAGGCTACTCATCAACTTTCTTCCTATAACATAAAATCTTGAATATCAAAATCCAATCCATTCCATTAGCCAATAATTGAGTCTTCGAATAAAATTCTCACGATGATATAATCGTTATCCCAAGTATTCCAACATATGTGCATCAAGTTGTTACCTTAAGAAAGTCTAATCCAATACAAGCTAAATCAAATCCTAGGATCACACTATCACCAATCATTTCTTCCAAGCACAAGATTTCAAATCACAATCTAATTTGTTAATGTAATTTCATTCATCACCTCCACTTGAATATAGCAACTAAGATAATCCTGCAATATAAAATTAATCCAAATAATTCCAGATATTATCTTGTTTCTTTCAACCGCAAACATTTTATCAAATTTCTTAAGAACCAATCACAAATCCAAGCCTAATATCTCAATCTCGCTACCCTAGCTCTATTCAAACATAATTTACCCAAACAACTCTTCTAAGTTTAATTATACCAATTATATCGCTCAACAATGGGACGTCTACATAACCACTAGGTAAGCTCATAAGTCCACATTCAAACATCAAGATCACCATCTCTATCGAATAACCATAAGTTATCGAACTCATTCCAAAACCTAGGGTCGAACCTTATCCAACAATCTAAGGTATTCTACCCAAACTTAGGGGAAACACTCTCACTTAGAATATCTCAACATCCAATTTAGACCAGCCTTCTAACGTCAACATCATTAAAGTCTAAGGGTCAAGTCTATCCAACAAAGTTTTTCCTAGGATAAATCCATCCAACAATCATCCTCGATATCATAATCGATAATCAATCCAAGCAACTCTCATAGTCCAAATCTTAAATTTGTATGATAAAATCCACCAATCCAAATTCACAAATCTCAATCACCAAATCATAAGTTATAATACTCGATTACAAATCCACCAATCATAACTTACTTCTAATTCCTATCATGCTCTTCCTCAATCTATGCATCTAATTCAATTGTATCATTGAGATCATCTTATAATCAATCAATAAGTCATGGCAATTCTTACTGTTACCAATCGCTTCAATCTTACTTATTTATTCCAAATAAGTTATAGGTCGACTTCCAAAATTCTCCTAAGCCATCAAGAAAGTTAATTCAAATCACTTTGGACAATCACAAAGAATTCTAACATTAATCAAGCCAATCAATCTAATATCTATTTATAACATGCTCAAAGTTCATCTAACCAAGTCATCTAAAACTTCAATACTATCATTCAATCCACCAATAGTCCATAAGCTAGCACGAATCAAGACAACAAAATTTAATGAATCAATATGAAATACACAATCATCTTTTATCTAGATTACAATATTCTGATTCATCGTCTATTGATCTTCGATACACAACTATATCCTCATTTATATACATAACCGATAAATCATCCATCAACAAAACTCAAATTCATTCCAACCAAGACTATCTTCTAAACTCGATATAAAATCAACTATAGGATATCTCAGGTCATCGAACAATACAATTCTTAAATCCTTAAAGTTTTTCTGACATCTTCCAAAAAAACTTCCAATTTTCTATAGAGTTTTCACACTCAACTCACAACTTAAACCAATCGATTAAAGCCAAAATTCAATGCACATCTATATTTATTTTCTCAACCAAGTCATCCATTTTAGCTTCCAGAATCCTTATTCAGGATTATCTCAATCTTAATCTTCCAAAAATTATTCTCAATGGTAGGAGGTGCAACTACATTATGAACAGTAGGAGTAAACACTATCTCCTGAATAATAGGAGGTGGAGGTAGAAGATAAGCCTTAGTCATCTTTTGGATCTCAGATCAGGAGGACGAAGATCCCTCAAGAACTGTAGCTGCTTTCGGGCGACGTGCTCGAGTCATGGGTGTCGTTTTGGTAAGATTGATAAAAATAAGAAAGTCATCAAATGATACAAGATAAATATCATTAAAGGAGGAAACAATTATGAAAGATATCAATTAATCCAAATTAAGCAAAAGTTAGCAAATTCAAAATAGAATAAAATCCTAATTTATGATCATGTATTCTCTTATTCCTAATATCCTATATCTATTAATCCTATTCTATCGTAGGCTCGCAATAGTACGGCTAAACTTAAGTACTACCACGACTTCGTGCTAATTGCAAAGACTAGAGTTGCATGGGCCACTATAAAATTGTGTCACGACCTACATCCGAATATTCGGCCACGAGTACGTTGATACGTCCAGCCTACGCCACAACATCGGCGGTAGAACGTGTATAGACTATCACAACTATAATCACAATCCATGCAATAATATCTCAATTCCATAAGGCTGGTACTAGATCTTCCTATAGGCCATAATATATAGGACACCAGTCCTCTAAATAATTATCTAAAAAATATATACAGTCAGGATTGGAGCGATGTACAACCCAATAGCAATTTTAATAAATGATAGAAGCTGTAAAATAGTAATAGTAATAAAAATAAATGATAGAGTCATTGGAATAGTAGACATCACGATAAGGAAATATCAAAATAAGTAATGAGAATAACTAAGAACAATATAATTAGGAACATCACTGTAATGAACTGGAATGAAAGAAACTAATACAATATGTGCCTTAAAATATTAGTGCGATATGTGATCGGCTTGGGCCTAACACGGTCTATAAATAAAAGGGAACTAACTCGACCACACATGAGTTGAATGATCGACTAGTTATCACGGACTATACTATATCACGGGCTATAAGGTATGATAACATATCCATTAATACTTTTACTGCCACGACTAGTACATAGATCCAAATTACGAAACGTTATAACACGTAAATCACGATACACGGTCTATAATATCATGCACTATGTTCACGGTCTATATAATCATGAAGATATCATGGTAATCACTGAGTAATCATAAACAATAATATCTCATGACAGGGATCAACGTATACCAATCCGTGTAACATCGTGTCAAGAATCAAATATCTTAATACTAAATACATGTAACATAGAGACTATCAAATAAAAAACTATCAAAGAATGTACTTGCCTATGGTCTTGAGCAAATGGTGCATCTCAGTGTCCTAATCAGTGTCACACAGACCTATACATAAAATTCTATGTTATTTGGGTGGAATAAAGTAAGAACAAGCTTAAAAGAGCTAAAATATTTTTTTTAGGACAAGACTATGTTACACTAGTCAAACTAGGTCAAACTAGGTCTTTACCTTGATTCTAGGGTCATACCTAGCTTCTAGGTTGATTTTAAGTCTATACTAGTTGATACTAGGCTATACCTAGATTTTTAGGTCAATGCTAGTTACTATTAACTATACTAGCTAATACTAACATATATATATATATATATATATATATATATATATATATATATATATAACTTATATATATACTAGTGTTGTAGTATCTTAGCTATAAATAATACCTCACTCATATTTAATATCAACCCACCTTATATCTTAGATACTTACCTTCACTTGATACCCAAATACACTTTCTTGATACCAATCTCCAACTCAAGTATCTTAGTACTTGACACCAATACCCAATATCCTAATACTTACCTATCAATCACTTCACCCTAATACAATTCCAAGACTAACACAACTCATATTAACACCCACACCACCAGTTATCACCCCAATACCTAATTTCCTGTGACACTCACTTGTGTGCACCCTGCACTACTCCATTAGTGGGATTTTACTTCACTCAATGTGCTACTGTTGGTTCTACATTTATTGAACCAAACCTTTCCATATGACTGAACCAAAACTTTTCAGTTCCTTTAAAAACTTCCCATGTTGCATATCAATGACTTACCCACTTAAAGGCTTCTGCACTCAGTATGCAATCTGTACCCCACACTGATTCACCCCTGAAACTCTTGATACTTGAATCAACATAGGACACATCTATTAGATGCTAGATCTTACAATACAACTTAGATGGCAAAGTCTGCAAAGTCACAAACAATTTCACCTATTTAACACTTACTTATAGGTACACACACTTATACTAATATCTGATACACACCCTCTATGTACAACCAACTCTTAAGATGCACTCGGGTATCTTCAACATACTCAATACCCTCACCTGTTGGTGACTGCATCTCCTTACTGCAGCTACAATAGAGTGGTACACACACTCATCCACTTCTCTAGCCTGCAGTCAACTCCAATGCACTTGTATCCATTTCAGATCCCCCACTCCTTAACAGGTAATATCTAAACTCAACACCCTCTCTTAATTTACACCTACACCCTCTCATAATTTATACCTTGGTCTGCTGTAAATAGGTGGTTCCGGACACCACAGATACACAAGACACTCACTTGACACAATACACCTCACTATACTTACCACTGATACTACACAATAACTATACCAAGCTAATCACTGATACACTCACAATTAATAGACACAACAGGTGCAATACCCACAGGTACTCTACCTCAAATCCCCTATTCTAAACTGCTTGCAATCCTCTACTTCCCCACCTTGCTGAACTGTAAGAGGATGACCCCTCTTCTGTACTTCCAACATACTGGAACTCTCATATAACATATCAGATGCCACTATTGTAATCTTAGCAGCTCAACTCTGCCCCTTGCTATACTCACACACTGCCCGTCAATCACTGACATGAACTCCTACTTGTGCTCTAATATCCTAGTGTAATAAAACACTCACAGTATCATAATGCACAAATATAATTTCAGTATCAAGTACAAGGTTGTACAACCCACTGGCACTTGTACATATATACTTATATATACACACTCCATAGTTACATTTATAATGTAAGCAACAAATCAACACAGTGGTAGCAACTGGAACTTGCGCAACCTGACCATAATGTTAGAATCTATAACTTTTATATATATAAGATGTCATGCCCCGATCTGCCGTAGGCTAATCGACCGTCCCCGCTAGGCAAGAATCACCGCGCCAGCGCTCCCACGGGATGATCGTTTAGACCCATCTGGGCGTGATGCCTTACGAGCGTGAGCCATGCCCGTACAAGGCCGTGGTTCATTTGCTGGTGGTAAGAGGTCTAAGCCACAGAGTCACGCAGATTGTCCGAGTGCAGCAGAATTATTAAAGCATAGGCGATTGGTAACAAGTTCACAGAGTCGTCAATAGCGGAAGCATTGAATAACACAAGTATTAAAGTACAGCAACTATTTATTGATATTGAAACAAGTGTTACAGGTGGCACTAGGCCGAGATTACAAGTCGCTCAAGCCTCTCTCTGAAACAGTAAAATCGTGCCAAGTGCCTACATTTATGGAATGAGGTATAGGCGATGTTCCAATATTATGTCTTGTATATGTGCTTCAGTTTTGGACGCAATGCTCCAAGGCTTCAGATTGAACTCCATGCCTTAGCACGCACGAAGGAGGCATCCGTATCGAACGAGGTTCTCCCATACCCTGCAAGCAATCTGGTGGGTTATCAGTACATGAATACACTGGTGGGAAGGCTACTCGCCCGCTCGATAAATCAAAACACGTAATTTAGGTTTCGTGCACCATCTCTAATGTTGTCTTTCTAGTTTTGTCTTAGGATCAGTTTTATGGCAATATTTGAATACTAACTCGTGTGGCAGTGCATCGTACGATATAAGAGGAAATACGATGCGACTTACTGACTTACCATTGTCCTTCTATGTCCAAGGCAAACCAAGTTAATTTAAGCACGAGCATGTATAAACATTCAGGGGCAATAGCATATGCAAACACTGTATTGTGAGCGAGATTACGCTTTGGGTGCACGAGTTACACAAAATATCAGGTGTGCTGCATACGATGTTGAAGTGTTCAATTGATGTACAGGTATCTTATATCCATAATCGTTCAGGTATTTCTGATTCTAGGCGAGATGCAATAACTCGCACGCGGATAGCCGCTAAGTGAGGATGACTTATCTATATGAATAGGAAGTCGCTGGCATAGCCATTTACGATGGGTCATTGGCGAGAATGGAAAGCAATGAAATTACTTGGTGCACTACAAGCCATCACGCCAATACATTGGACCCTAACAGTCATTTCCATTCTGGATCGCATCGGACCCGGTGCCCTGGAGACCGTCCGTGGAATAGGATCACTGAAGATCCCCCTCGTTTTTGAGTTGTCTGCGATATTCAAGTCTCTAAGGTTATCCAAATTCAGATCTTAACAAGACAATCCATAACACGAGTACAAAAGATGCTTGAATCTTGATTCTTGCTCTGAACGAGTATTGCTCCATGAGCTGTGATACTTAATTTACTTGACATGATTCTTGTTCAAATGTAAACTTGACATAATTTCCAATCAGTGATTCAACTTGCCTTGATGCATTCCCCTGGTATGGGGACTGCCTTAGTGACCTAACGGTCCCGGATACTTGCAGGTTCATAATGCACAGAAGAGCTATTTGATAGTCTCCTGGCTCACTAGATGCATGCACGATAGGGATAGCGTTTACTCGATTGTGTCATGATTCTGTGTGACAAGCATTGAGTCGAGGCAATATTACAAGTTAACATATAAGCAAGCAAGCATGCATTCATAAGGAAACTTATGCATTCACATTGGCTCTGGCCCGAAGGTAAGCAGAGGAGTGAAACCGAATAGGGACTTACCGAGCGACATGATCTAGAGTCGTACAGTGTAACAAGTGAACAGTGCACTCTAGAGTATATTATATCGTTCTACTCAAGGCATAGCGAGGTCTTGTTGCACAAGGCAAATGTAGCATACGAGGGTCTGAATATAAGCAATGTTTTATTTCCATGTTCTAATACAAGCAATACAAGTCAGGATTATTTTCTTAGCTAGGTGTGTTGTATTCTTATTAGCATACAAGGGGTGATTCACCTAGCAACTAGCATGAAACATCCATATTTTAAGTATGCTGGCTAAGCAAAGGCAAGTTCACCGTAGCTACCCACCTTAGCGATGATTCGCCTCGGTCGAGAGATACTCTGTGCGAGCCTCTGAAAGCCTAAGCCGGTTTTCCTGAAGGGCCAAGTATGGAAATTCTCTTGCCTCAAACGAGTATTCTCGCTGAAGCAAAGCGGGTCAGGATGTTGCACTTTTGTCGTTTGAATCGGCAATCCGCTTGAGCGGAATGGGGTGTTATATAAGATACAATACAAAATATACCCTTGCCATATATGCATATATATATATATATATATATATATATATATATATATATATATATATACTACACACACACACACGCACACACAACACTAATACCTTAACTCCCTACACAGCAACCCACGGCTATCAACCTCCCCGAGCCCAACAACATCAACCACTTCAACAAAATACCTTAACACATGTACATATTGTTACCACCACTTTTTATATTAGGGGTATTTTGATAATTTTTACATGTTGATTATTTTTTTAAATATTATATTAGTGGTTAGTCTAGAATTAATTAGTGTTAGTATTAGCGTTATCTAATTAGAATTAATTAGCACATATTTTGTCATGAATAGAATATTTTATATCAATTAGTTAGATGCCATCCATGACTAATTAGATTCCATTCATGTTAGGGTTAGAAATTTTATTAGAGAGTGGAATGACAATTTCACTAATCATGCCATTATATATAGCCTACTCTTTCTCTATCCTCTCGATCATTTTATTTTTTTCTACTCCTTTTTCATACCCATATCATCTTCTCCACCTTCTCATGAACACTAAACCCTAATTTTTCCCTTTCTTCCATTAGAGCTTCACCAAACTTCTTCCATGGAGAGCTAGTGCTTGGAACTCAAGAAAGAAGCTAATGGGAAACATTCTCAAGAGGATTAGTATCACTTATTCTTCCATCATTCCCTAAATTCGTGAAAATTTATTGGGATCCAACTCCCAATAGATAAATCTTTCTTTCCTCCAATTGTTATGGTTAGGAACACCTATGGAGCCAATAGGAACACTTTCCTAGGTGAAAACGACCTTCTAATGGTATATCTAGGTGTTAGAGGATTCAAATCCACTTGATCTAGACTTTTGGATGTTGTATTGGTATTTTCTAGGGTTCATTTGGTGGAACTACAAATTTTGACCACCAAGTGTTTGTAGAATGGTCTCAATCAGATTTTTGGCCTAATGTAGTGTTGTGCTTATGTCCATGTATACTAATTATGACATTGAAGGTTTGTGTCATGATACATTGGGATACGCTTGGCAAAATTTGATAATTCCTATGTAAATGTGCTTCCAATTGTTCAAATTATATTTTAATATCTATTTGTCACATTATACATGAATTTAGGATGGAGAAGTGTATCCATGTATCATGAGGCCCCTTATTTTAATCTTAATTTTTGTTTCTTGGTTTTAGTGTTGTGTATTATGAGGGGATGCTTGTGTTTCATGATGAATTGGTATATAGGAGAGTATTATAGTGTACCATGGTTTTATAGAAATTTAGTGGTATATATATATATATATATATATATATATATATATATATATACATATATATATATATATATATTGTTTTGTTATATATTATTGTGTGTGTTGTGCTAGTGTAGAGGTAGTGGTTGTGTACATGTGGGTTCTGCTGAAACATGTGATTTTGGGTCAGAGATGTATGCCTTGTGATATGGTGTAGTGATCAACAAAGTGTAGGTGATAGGAACATGAGATGGGGAAAATAGGTGTATGTATTTCTTTATATATTTCAGTTTGCATCTGTAGTAGGATATGCATACGAGGGGTTAAAGTGAACCTATAAGGGAGAATTCAGGCAGAGCCTTGCAGGCAACAGTGCCTGCACGATGAGGTGAGAGCAGTAGGTTAATTGTTCCTATAGTAGGTAAGTATCTGTCGGCTAGGGTATTGTATTAGAGGAGTGTTCAGGTTTTACAATGATAAGTTGGTGTACCCTAGTGTGAGGAACTCATTACTCAGTATACAACAGACTAGTGTAGGTAGCGTTTTAAATCATGCAATAAGGAAGTATTGATGTTGGTGTTTTTAGCATGTTTATGTGTGTGGGTATGGAGATTGTGTGTTGTATAGCGTGTGTCATGAGTTTAGTTAGTGTCCTTGACTTGGTATTCTATGGTATAGATATTGGTGTATCATGGATACTCTTTTAGCTTTAGCCTTGAAGTTGGCATGGAAAGCACATGCACATCAATAGTAGCCCAAGAAGCATGCCTGTGTATCAGTGATGTTTGAGGGAGAGTGCACTGCTCGAGTAGTAGCAGGTAGCAATAGAAATAAAGGAGGAGGCTTACCTGTGTTGTTGCACAATTGACAAGGGTTAAGACCAGACTAGAGTTGTGACAATGTGTAATTGTAGTATTGGTGTATTGTTTATATAGAATAGTGTATATAGGATGTGCAACATGTGGGGGATAGTACCAGTGAGCAAAGTGTTCAGTAGGTTAGATAGGATATATTTTCAAGAGGAGAATGTATTGTGTATGTGCTAATGAGCAGGTACAATATACTAAACCAGTGTGCACAGCAAGTGTGGAATTGATTCCAGGTATGTGTGCATGTGAACCCAACGGTATAGGTTAATATTAAGGGAGTAGGAGTGGAGTATGAGCTTGTGAGTGGCATGAAGGGCTGGTGTGTGTGAGTTGTGCTGTTTGTATAGTTTGGTGTGGTGACTAGTAAGGAAAATTCACTGTAGGTCAGGCAACAAAGAGGTTAGATAAAACTTGGTTCCAGTAGAAAGGGGAAGAGGGTGTTGGCTAGTGTAGATATTGGTTTGAGTATTGTAGCATCAACTTTCCAATTAAATAATAATGATTATAATAAATAATATGCTAGTACTAATATGTAATCATAGGGTGGAAACCACCAATAAGGTAACACTAGGTCCTAGGGCACACAAATAATTATTTTAGGGTTTAGAATCATAAATGAGGGCAATTAGGATTTTCTGGAAATTTGTTGTAGTCATTAATAATTAAAATCTAATTTTTAGGATTTCTAAGAATTTCTGATGGAAGCTTAGAGGTCAAATTTGACAACAAACATTTTTTTAGGGTCTAATATCATATTTTACATTTTCTGGAAATTTTCCATAATTTTTTGGATATTTTTAATATTTATATCTAGTTATTTTAATTGAAACAATTAATTAAATAAGTTTTTGTAAATAAAAACTAGAAAAATAAATAAACCAACCCAGTCAGCAGCGTTGGGGGCCTACGCATCAGCCGATGTAGACGGACGGGAGGGGCCCGCCTGTCAGTGACTCTCCCATGCGAGTGCGGGAAAAGCTCGGGTCCCCCGGAGCCGAGCCGTGTCCGAAACCGACTCGGACTCAGCCAGGCCAAGCAGTGCACGCCCACAGCCCTTCGATCTGGACGGCAAGGCATGGATGGCTGCCACATGTCCATCTTAATTAGCTGTGTCTCCTCTCTGTGCCTATATATATATATAGGGTTAATATTCTGCCGATTTTAATATTCGAAGAGAAAGAAAGAGATTGTGAAGGTTTTCATTTAGGATTTCTTCGACTTCGCAAGGCAATTACTCATAGCTCCGGACTCCAAATGCATCCATGTTTCTTGTGTTGGGATCATAACGAGGTTAGATTTCAGAATCTGAAAACTATTTTAAATAAGAATGAACATAAAATTCTCAAAAATTCATGGAGTGTCAGTTGTCCAAAATCTGACACATTTTGGTGTTATTGAGATTTTGCAAGATCCTGTCAGAATCATGAACCTCTAGAAGTTCTGGAAAGAAGACATGATAAAATTCCATAAAAATATTTTTCTAGAATTTAACTTGCAAGTTTATTCTACTATAAAATTCGTGCAACCTAGATATAGTCAGGGACCGATGAAACTGTCATCTATGCGCCGTATTGGCTATAACTTCTTACCGCCTTGTGACTTTGTGAAACCATTGACTCCAGCGTTCATGTGACACTGAAATCTATAGGATTTCACATAAAATTTTGATTTTGTGTTGTTGACTTTTTGGTCAACATGATGTCTCAATTTGCATGCCACGAGTCTCAAGTTGGAAATTTTGGTTTTGTTGACCAAAATTTAGGAATTAACCAAAAAATTAGAATAATAGGATTAAAATTGGATTTTAGAGTAATTATTTTATAATTAAATAAATTAAAGTAAATTATCTTTTGTCATGGTAATTCATTATACGTAAGATTTGGACTCTGATTTGGGACCTGATTGTACCACAGCTAAGGACCATAGGCGAGTATATTTCCGTTATTACTTTCAGTACTTGATAGTCTCTATAATGCATGCTTTGTATTGATTATTTAATTCTTGGCACTCGTTACACGGATTAGTAATTGGTAGATTATTGTATGAGATTTGTGACTTTCTGGACTATTGTTAATTTTTCGTATTTTGTTCGGAATCTATGTTTTACTAGTCTGGAGGGAAAATACTTAGTGGATGTGTGAACTACCCTTTCTAACCCATGGTCTTACTAAATTAATAGCATCCATGCACGACATGTGTGGTTTGTCAAATTTTACCCTTAGCTGTTCACATGTCGATAAGGTATTTAAAATTACGTAGATTAATTTATTCCTATTTATTTCTTCCAAACTTGTAGTTATTTTCTATAATCACTTGTGGTTACTGTACATCTTTGCCATGATAGGACTTCATCATTTAGTTATTCTGGTTTTCTTATTGTGATTTTAGTTTGGTTGCTATCATATATTCTTTAATATTTTATTGCCTTATAGCTTCTACCATGTGTTGGAAGTATTTTAACTGTGATGTACTCGTTCTAATCTTGACTAGATAACAATATTTTTGGTGACTACAATGAGGATGAGATCCCCACACATTAGGGACCGTATGTTGGCGACATAGCTGAGCTTGATCTTGCTATTCAGAGGATCATGAAGAGTTAGCAGCTCAGACCCCGGGTGTGATTGAGTAGTTAGTAAAGTAGTTGTTTTAGTTGTTTTGAACTAGATTATTCTCTGAGATTTCTAGATATATTTTGGATATTATCATTTGGATCTTTAGTATTATTCAGGAGACTATTTGTACCCATGATTTTGAGACTATTATTTGATTATCTAATTATAATTTTATTATATTAGTGTATATGATTGAGTATAGTGTTGATATGGGTGTTATGTGTAAGTTTAGAAAATACTTGTGGTTTATTGTACAATGTTCTACCGTCGACGCTACGGCGTAGGCTGGGCGTGCCCATGACTCATACCCAAATTTAGGGTGCGGGTTATGACATATTTTTTTGGTAGACCATCCTGTAAACCCCCTCACCCAAAATTAGGCCTACTTGGCTTAGATAGAGAAATTAGGGCTAATTAGAATCCAATTAGAAAGAGAACACGATATCTTATTTAATTATACAATATTGATATCACTTAGTGCACCTTACCGTTGCTTCGATAATTGGAGCAGTACACGAGCCATTGCCTTCCTACAAATTTACAACCTTGTCCTAGACGTGCCCGCCTATCATTCTGACCTTGGTGTAACCTATAATTATGCTCTCTTGTGCTACATTTTAGTCGCACAATATTTGTCGCGGACATTTATATTTAATTCTATAATAATTCTAACTTTTTACCCTTGTACGTTCCAATCGAAATTGGAGACACAATCTTGACCCGTTTTATGTAACCCAATTAATAATAATATTCTACACTGAATCCTTTACGTCCATGACACTTGTGTCCCACCAAATTTTATCCCCATGTACTTCTAATTAATTCCAGAACACCTTGCGCATTACTTTTAATTAAATTAAAATCAATTTCCATCTTTGTGTAATTTTCTAATTGTTGGGCATTTTATGCAAAAGTGTATTGAGGTGTCCACCCCATTGGATACGACACGTGAATAAACCCATTTCTTCTTAATGTATATTTTTCCATAATTTTTGGGAGAGTGTAATTTAACACCAACCCTCCTTGAACCATGGCCCTTCAAACCTTGAACCAATACAATCATAGCAATTTATTTTGAACCCATTTTGAATCTTGGCCCTTGAAATCCTACATGAGAAGGCCCAATCCCAAGAGCGCTATGACCAAATCAATTTCTAGGTCAAACCAAGACCTACACATGTATAAATATTCCTTTCTTAATTCTTTTCCTTTATTTTTTCTTATTCCCAAATACCAAGCAGCCGACCCATCCCTATTCCTCTTCTTCCTCTCCTCCTCTTCCACTGCCCCTCGCCAACCTCGCCGGAGCAAACCACGACCACCATTACCACCAATGCCGCTTACCACCACCCTTCCTTCCTCCTTCTTCTTCTCCGGTCCCCGTCTATCGCCACCCGACCTGTTCTCCTCCTCCACCTCGATAAACCGTCGTACCTCCCTGCCATACGACCTCTACCACCATCTCCTCTCCTTCTTCCTCCACCACCTCACCTCGACCGCAGCCTCTTCCTCGCTGCCTCTCCTTGAGCAATCACCACCCGACCTCTCCCTCTTGCCGGAGATCATAGCGACATCCCCCGCTGCCTCAACCACCTATACCTCCTCGCACGACTGGACCGGCCAGACCCGCTGCGATCGACTCGCCTGACCCATTCGGCCACCCTCGACTCGACCAATCATCCACCACCATACCACCATTGCCATCTCCTTCAACCTCCCTCCGTCGACCATCCTCCTCCGCCATCCACGATAGCCAGACCTCCCTATCCCCTTCCCTATCCTCCTTTCTCCCTGCTACTCCTCGGCCGCCTGAGCATGGCCGGAGCAGTAAACTCCGACCACCCATCCTTATCCACATCACCTTCACCAACATCATCACATCACCCCAACAACACCATCTCATCATCATCCTCATCTCCATTATCATCACCATTAACACATATTACCATTATCAACATCATCCCCATCATTATCCCCATCATCGTCCTCGTCATCACCATCATCCACATCACCATCCTAGTCATCACTGTTACCCACATTATCGTCCTCTTCATCACCATCACGTAATCACCACCATATAATCACCATCATGATCATCACCATCATCTTCACCATGGGCATCACCATCATCATCGTAGTCGTAATCATCGCCATCAGCGTAGTTATCATCTCATCATAACCCCAATCATCGTCATCATCGTCGTCAGCATCGTCATCAACGTCGGTGTTATCGTTGTCAACCACATCGCGGTTATCGTCGAACCCGTGTGTGCCCGCCAAGGTTTGTACCTATCCCCCTCCTTCATGATTTTATATACGTATGTGTATATGTATTCCAATAAGTATATGTATGTATTTGGTATAGTATGTATGTATTAGTATATATGTATTAGTATATATATCTAGTATATGTTTAATATATATATATATATATAGAATAAATTCCATTAAGTGTATATACATATATCTATTGTATATGTATTTAATTGGTATATCTATATATATTATAAGTAATTAATATTATATGCTAGATATAATATGTATAAATTATAAATGTACTAGGTGACCCGAGAGTAATTACGGATATCCCGTATTTACCATTGACCTGTGACCATGTGATTGTTAGCAGACTGCCATTATGTACACTGACGTACTGGTGAGCCCCGTATCATTTTGACTGTCTGTTTGGCACATCAATTACAGACGCGACACCCGTACGATTAGACGCACACTTGACCCTAGTTGACCAATGACATACCTAGCTATACCCTGAGTTCAAGATATTTATGGTTGTGTATTGCTAGTGTAATAACTGAGGTTGTATTATATTATATTATATTTATATAGGACATATCAGATCGTTCTGTGCGACTTCAGGAGCAGGTTATTGGTACTACGCAGCTTTCTTGCCAGACATGTTTACTATTTTAGATTATATAAACTGTGCGCGTCCGAGAGAGACTCAGGTGTAGTCAACGAAGGCGTTGATTTTAGGACTTGTGTCTGACCTAGAGCCTAGTAGACCCACCTAAAGTTGTGGAGTTATCGGTATGACTCCCTAGGCCTTGACATATTTCTTACACGTGTTATGAGTCTCATGTAAGGGCACAGACTTGCGTATCCGGCTGGCCACCTGTACGTATAGGTCGTACGACAGATAGGGTATAACTGCTAATAGTAATGCATGTTAGAAGACTTAGCAGTTATTAGTAGTCGGAGCATAAACTATTATAGTACGGTGGTTCCATCATTTTCCTTATTTGGTTGTAAGGTTGGGCTATTGTTCTAATGATAGACTATGAGCCAGAGTTACGACGTCGATACTTGCACTCCATTTTGGCATAGTAGCTAAAGCATGTTGTGGATATAACATGCATAGATCATTGGGCGAGAAGGATGACTAGTAGGCGTATGGGACACCCACCTCCTTTATTGCAGATACCGCGTTCTTCAGAGCAATACGGACATATATATATTTTGCAGATACCACGTTCCTTAGAGTATTGGACGTTATTTTACAGATACCTCATTCTTCGGAATGATGGATGTTGTAGATACTACACTCTAGAGAACGTAGGACGTTATGCCTACGCCTACCCATACGTACCAAAGTTGTCCTCAAATTGTATTTCACTTAGATGGTTAGCGCACCCCTTTATTTATTCAGTATTTACTTTATGGCATGCTTTTATATATCTTGTTATTTCCCTCTGAGGACCTGGTCCCTTTCCAGGTGTAGATGTTCATGAGTATTCGCAGGAGCGCAGATTCGGACTGGTTACTTATGTTCCGAGGAGTCCTCTCTTCGAGTCTCAATGATTGTTGGTTGTTGTACTTATATTGTTGTGTTTACTTTTATATTCTAGTTCGGCAGTAGATTTGTTTCCATTCGACTATCATCTTTAGATACTTTATATTGAGATCTAGTTTCATAGATACTGGTTATTTATTTATATTTGATTCTATGGATGAGATTAGATTATACCCTGTGACCTGTGATAGTTTTACCACTTGTGAATTATTATTCATTATACAGCGTACGCATGTGTTATGATTTCCATATATTAGAGTTGCCATATACATGCGGCTGGCATGCTTACGTGTCCTAGTCCTACGTATTTTGAGACTGGGGTATGACATATTTTTAGTGGTGGCCCATGCAGGTCAGAACATATTGTCTCGGTTACGTTACTGTACCGAGCAAGCCTGCACCTAGGATTAGAGTATAGGATCTTATCCACAATTGACTATGACTTATATTCCTTCCAGTCTATTCTATTTAAATAATTACATCATGCTAGAATTATGTCATTCCCTAATATTCTTTGAGTATAGCCCCTGCTAGAATATAGAAGTCCATGTTGTTAGATAATAAGAAGGGTAACCTTCCTATTAAGAGTACAACTAGGATAATGACACATCACTGAGTTAGAATACTTAATGAACCCTAGCATTCCTTACTACCTAATGAACCCTAGCAACCCTTACCTGTAAAATGATTGACCATTATCTCTTGATAATTAGGGATGACTTGAGATTAGTATAGACGCAACTAGAGTGTGTTATAAATTTAACCATATTGTTTGACCCTAGCATTGAGGAACCAATAGAAATTCAAGGTTGAATATTAGGACCAAAAATTAACTTTTATAGTGTGATAGTATTATAGAACTATAAATTTAAGTTCTTGTCCTAACACTAGCAGACAGTACTTTAGGAAGCCAAGAGGAACGAATATAACATTTTCCTCGATCAAACCTTGAACACAGAGATTAGCTACCACCTTCCCCCTTAGAAACCCATGAGATTATCAAGTCTCTCTATTATAATTTCATATCTTGTTCCTCTGAAACCTTAGCGTTCGCTATTTATGCGACGACTAATTAAGCTTTTCTTTCTTCGTCTTTCAACTCGTGCCACATAACTCTTATGATTGTAGGCCAAGTGATTTTATTCTATGTTAGGATATATAGTGTGGTAGGATTATAGTTTGCTAATCTTAAAATTTGAAAATTTAGTGCTTGGTAGTTAGAGCTTGATAGTTTTAAGTTATTCTTGTAGATTGTGACTTGATGATTATCCTTTAGTTTGAATCACGTAATTTGTAACCACATCTCAATATAAGTTATATCCCCTTTCCCCTTGAAGGCTAGTAACCTTTCTGTGCCTACTATTAACACCCTTGTTCTATAAGCACTATGACTAAGACTTAAGATGACCATTACCTATATAATGCAATAGGATACCCTAATCAGTACCAAGATCTTTTCCTCGTATACCCTAACAATAGTTTTTACTTCATTTACAAGGACTAAGTTATTGGGTAGAATCTCCTTTAAGGCAGTTGCAGCATTATTTTATTATTTTAAGTTGGGTAGTATGCCTCATAACATAGTATCACATAGTCCTCAGGACCCATTAATGAAGTATAATTGAATGACATTAACTGTATGCTAGCATAAGACAATAGTGTTTATTCAGACGGTAGAACTTAAAGGCCATACCCCTGTTTTGTCGACTAGCAACTTAGACAAGGAGTTAGTATGACAACTGTAGAGATTGTAGAGTCTTTTTTATTTTGTTTTGTTTTTGTGAACTTGAATTATTTTTGTACCTTCTTCCATTATAATCAAGCGTATTTATATTTCTAAAACTACCGTGACTTATGCTGCTATTATAGCCTAGTTTTGCAAGCTTACTCTTCTATCGAGCTTGATCTTGATATATGTATTATTGGGTCGACACATTAATACATTTCAGAATCAGTGTATTAAGGTCTATCTAACCTTAGTGCGCTTGGTTCGCTCTTCGCATGACTACTTTACGTGGATTGAGATATATAGTTGACTAGTAAATGAATATACTTGCCCTTAGACATGTCTGAGCATATCATATCGATTACATAACTGTACTGATATGAGCATGTGAATAAGAACCTACCAAAATAAAATTTTAATCCACAACTGCCTTAACAATTCCCATTTGAATTCTTTAAATGCCTTGATTCCCATACTTCTATTCTATTACCTTCCCCTTGAACTCTTTATTATTGTTTTCTGCCTTCCCTTATTTTGGAAAGACGAAACCTCGTGCTTGGCATAAGTTTGATACATTGATAGTACTAGATATATCCCATAGGCTAATCACATGACTTGGTGACTCTCTTTTTTATAATTGATTAAGGGCATACCAAATATGATATATTTGTGTGTTAGAAACTTTGAGGATTGAATAACATGATTAAATAATTTAAGGAATATTTTCTTAGATGTATAGCCTATGTGATAGATGGGTAAATTCTAAGTTGGGTAGAAGTTGCATTGTTAACTTGAGGTAAACTTCTTTCAGATTGTGATCAAGTAAGAGTAGATTGAGAGATTAAGTCATTTTAAATGTAGAAGATTTTAGAAGAAGGAGTTAGAGGACGAGTATTTAATAAATTTTTGAAAACCTGATACTTCAGACCAAATAATTATAATTTTTGAGTATTGAAGGTTGAATCATCGATTTAAATCTTGAGGAAAATAAAAAGAACTCTAAACATGAACATCGACGGATTGAATTCCAAATTTGATGATTTGAATTAAGAATTAAATTTTTGATTGTTGGATCACCTATTTGAAATATTGAGGATGTAAATAGAATTTAAAATTTGAAGAGTACAAAATTCATAAGTTAAAAATAGAAATAATATGAGATTAAAATTATTTTCTAGAGGAAATTATGATAGTTGGAGATTGCGATGTAAACTTTGATGTGGGATGTCATATAAATTTGAATTAGATTTGGATATGGATTATTTAAAAATCGGAAAGAAAGTACGATGTGTTAAAGTTTGATCTAAACAATGGTTAATTTAGTTTGAAAGTGATTGCGATGGAATTGAATATGTTTAAATTTTTTGGAAAAGATTGCAATAGACATGCCTTACGTACGCATGTGAAGGATTTAAACCAAATTATACCCTAGTTTAATTTCGAGGACGAAATTATTTTAATTTGGATAGATTGTAAACCCCCTCACCCAAAATTAGGCCTACTTGACTTAGGTAGAGAAATTAGGGCTAATTAGAATCCAATTAGAAAGAGAACACGGTATCTTATTTAATTATACAATATTGATATCACTTAGTGCACCTTACCGTTGCTTCGATAATTGGAGCACTACACGAGCCATTGCCTTCCTACAAACTTTACAACCTTGTCCTAGACGTGCCCGCCTACCATTCTGACCTTGGTGTAACTTATAATTATGCTCTCTTGTGCTACATTTTAGTCACACAATATTTGTCCCGGACATTTATATTTAATTCTATAATAATTCTAACTTTGTACCCTTGTACGTTCCAATCGAAATTGGAGACACAATCTTGACCCGTTTTGTGCAACCCAATTAATGATAATATTTTACACTGAATCCTCTACGTCCATGACACTTGTGTCCTACCAAATTTTATCCCCATGTACTTCTAATTAATTCCAGAACACCTTGCGCATTACTTTTAATTAAATTAAAACCAATTTTTGTCTTTGTGTAATTTTCCAATTGTTGGGCATTTTTATGCAAAAATGCATTGAGGTGTCCACCCCATTGGACACGATACGTGAATAAACCCATTTCTCCTTCATGTATATTTTTTTATAATTTTTGGGAGAGTGTAATTCAATACCAACCTCCCTGAACCATGGCCCTTCAAACCTTGAACCAATACAATCCTAACAATTCCTTTTGAACCCATTTTGAATCATGGCCCTTGAATTCCTACATGAGAAGGCCCAATCCCAAGAGGACTTTGACCAAATCAATTTTTATGTTAAACTAAGACCTACACATGTATAAATATTCCTTTCTTAATTCTTTTCCTTTATTTTTTCCTATTCCCAAATATCAAGCAGCCGACCCATCCCTATTCTTCTTCTTCCTCTCCTCCTCTTCTACTGCCCCTCGCCAACCTCGTCGGAGCATACCACGACCACCATTACCACCAATGCCGCTCACCACCACCCTTTCTTCCTCCTTCTTCTCCTCTGGTCCCCGTCCACTGCCACCCGACCTGTTCTTCTCCTCCACCTCAACGAACCACCGCACCTCCCTGCCACACGACCTCCACACCATCTCCTTTCCTTCTTCCTCCACCACCTCGCCTCGACCACAGCCTCTTCCCCGTTGCCTCTCCCTGAGCAATCACCACCCGACCTCTCCCTCTCGTCGGAGATCACAACGACATCCCCCGCTACCTCAACCACCTCCACCTCCTTCCCCCTGCAACGCCGGAGACCGCCGGAGCACGACTGGACCGGCCAGACCCGCTGCCATCGACTCGCCTGACCTATCCGGCCACCCTCGACTCGACCAGTCATCCACCACCATACCACCATTGCCACCTCCTTCAACCTCCCTCCGTCGACCATCCTCCTCCGCCATCCACGATAGCCGGACCTCCCTCTCCCCTTCCCTGTCCTCCTTCCTCCCTGCTCCTTCTCGGCTGCCTGAGCATGGCCAGAGCAGTAAACTCTGACCACCCATCCTCATCCATATCACCTTCACCAACATCATTACATCACCCCATCAATACCATCTCTTTATCATCTCTATTATCATCACCATTAACACATATTACTATTATCAACAGCATCCCCATCATTGTCCCTATCATCGTTTTCGTCATCACTATAATCCACATCACCATCATCGTCATCACTATCACCCACATCATCATCCTCTTCATCACCATCACGTAATCACCACCATGTAATCACCATCATGATCATCACCATCATCTTCACCATGAGCATCACCATCATCATCGTCGCCGTAGTCATAATCATCACCATTAGCGTAGTTATCATCTCATCATAACCCCAATCATTGTCATCATCGTCATCAATGTCGGCGTCATCGTCGTCAAGCACATCGCCGTTATCGTCGATCCCGTGCATGCCCGCCAAGGTTCGTACCAGTCCCCCTCCTTCATGATTTTATATATGTATGTGTATATGTATTCCAATAAGTATATGTATGTATTTGGTATAGTATGTATGTATTAGTATATATGTATTAGTATATATATCTAGTATATGTTTAATATATATATATAGAATAAATTCCATTAAGTGTATATACATATATCTATTGTATATGTATTTAATTGGTATATATATATATATATATATATATATATATATATATATTGTAATTAATTAATGTTATATGCTAGATATAATATGTATAAATTATAAATGTACTAGGTGACCAGAGCGTAATTACGGATATCCCGTATTTACCATTGACGTGTGACCATGTGATTGTTACTAGACTGCTATTATGTACACTAACGTACTGGCGAGCCCCATATCATTTTGACTGTCTATCTGGCACATCAATTACAGATGGGACACCCGTGCGATTAGACGCACACTTGACCCTCGTTGACCAGTGACATACCTAGCTATGTCCTGAGTTTAAGGTATTTATGGTTGTGTATGTGCTAGTGTAATGACTGATATTATATTGTATTATATTATATTTATATAGGACATATCGGATTGTTCTGTGTGACTTCAGGAGCAGGTTATTAGTACTACGCAGCTTTCTTGCCAGACAAGTATACCTTGCCTTATTGTACTGTTTAAATTCAGTTATTGTTTTAGTTGCATGTTTACTGTTTTAGATTATATAAACTGTGCGTGTTCGAGAAAGACTCAGGTGCAGTCAATGAAGGCGTTGACGTTAGGACTTGTGTCTGACCTAGAGTCTAGTAGACCCACCTGAAGTTGTGGAGTTATCGGTATGACTTCCCAGGCCTTGACACATTTCTTACACGTGTTGTGAGTCTCATGTAGGGCACAGACTTGCATATCCGGCTGGCCACCTGTACGTGTAGGTCGTGCGACAGATAGGGTATAACTGCTAATAGTAATTTATGTTAGAAGACTTATCATTTATTAGTAGTTAGAGCATAGACTATTGTAGTATGGTGGTCCCATCCTTGTCCTTTTTTGGTTGTAAGGTTGGGCTATTGTTCTAACGATAGACTATGAGCCATAATTATGACGTCGATACTTGCACTCCGTCTCGACGTAGTAGCTAAAGCGTATTGTGGATACAACATGCATAGATCATTGGGCGGGAAGGACGACTAGTAGGCGTATGGGACACCCACCTCCTTTATTACAGATACCGCGTTCTTCGGAGTGATACAAACATATATATATTTTGCAGATACCACGTTCCTTAGAGTGTTGGACGTTATTTTACAGATAACTCATTCTTCGGAATGATGGACGTTGCAGATACCACACTCTAGAGAACGTTGGACGTTATGCCTACGCCTACCCATACGTACCAAAGTTGTCCTCAAATTGCATTTTACTTAGATGGTTAGCGCACCCCTTTATTTATTCAGTACTTACTTTATGGCATGCTTCTATGTATCTTGTTATGTCCCTCTAAGGACCTGGTCCCTTTCCAGGTGTAGATGTTCATGAGTATTCACAGGAGCACAGATCTGGACTGGTTACTTATGTTCCGAGGAGTCCTCTCTTCGAGTCCCAGTGATTGTTGGTTGTTGTACTTATATTGTTGTGTTTACTTTTATATTCTAGTTCGGCAGTGAATTTGTTTCCATCCGACTATCGTCTTTACATACTTTATATTGAGATCTAGTTTCATAGATACTGGTTATTTATTTATATTTGATTCTATGGATGAGATTAGATTATACCCTGTGACCTGTGATAGTTTTACCACTTGTGAATTATTATTCATTATACAGCATACGCATATATTATGGTTTCCATATATTGGAGTTGCCATATACATACGGCTGGCATGCTTACGTGTCCTAGTCCTATGTATTTTGGGAATGGGGCGTGACACATCCAGGTCGAATTTCGCATAAGGTTGCGAACTCGTGGTAGTACTTAAGTTAGTTTTACTACTGCGAGCCTGCCATATGATATAAGATATTAGGAATAGAAAATACTCAATCATAACTAGGATTCTGCTATGATTAATTGCTAACTCTTATTTACCATCTAAGTGATCAGACGTTCCTTATGAATGCTATCCTTCTTGAACACTAACTTATCTTGTGCCATATCAATTCAATTATGTTACTCACCGTTCCCGATATACGTATTTGTAATATTTTATTTTAGCATGGTTGCATGCGCATGGAGACTAGACTCATTCTTTGGTTTAACTTGGTTCATAGTTCATTTTGTGGGTTGGTTTAAGTCATGAGAACCCTTGGTTCAACCCTATCATATATAAACCAACCTTTTCTCTCTCTCTCTCTCTCTCTCTCTCTCTCTCTCTCTCTCTCTCTTCACTTCTTTATTTCTTCCTCTCTCTTTTCTCTCCCCTTTTTCTTAGGCAAGTACATCTTGCATGAGAAATGGAGAAACCCTCAATATTAATTGATTATTATGTTCTATGCATAATTTTAAATACTTTTAGAACTTAGAGTTTTTGGGTTTGGTTGATGGATTAGTGCAGATCTACATTTCTGACTTGGGGTTTTTATGGGTTTTATGAGTTTTTATTAGCTTTGATCAATTATACATCTATTTTTGAAAACCAGTTTCTGCTACATGATAGAGCTTTCAATTTTAAGCATTTAGTCTTTTGGTTCACTTCATTTGGACTTAAAATGAGGATTTTATGGTCAAAATAATTTTTGGTTATTTGGAGCTTCCGCCTTAGCCGAACCTGTTGTTTAGAGAAGGCGAAGTCTTCATGCAGCCAACGAATTATGAATCTTGGAGAGTGCTATGCGGCCTGAGTTCCTTACGGCATATTGACTAACATGCGTCCATCTTGTTGGACGCATGACTGCCATCACACAAGTGTTATGGAACTAATCCTTGAAATCTTTGTGTTTGCACTAGTTGAACAAATGAGAAATTTGATAAGTCTAAAAGAGTAACATGCAGCCAAGTGACCTATACGACTTAGAGAGTATGCGGCCACCATTCCTTGGACGCATGACTCTGAACCTTAGGCACATTATTCTATTATTTTATCTTTTCTCTGACACACAACACTTCGGCACTTGTTCCAAATGAGTGCATTTTTTTCGGAGCATGCGGCTTGGGGGAGCATGCAGCATGGGATCATATGCCTCCTAAGGTACCATGCGACTTGGGATCTTATATGGCCTGGAGCCATATATGGCATGGTGTAATATGTGACCTGGGACAACATACGACCGATAGTCCAAGCGACAACCATCTCATGCGCCAAGTATGCATGCGGCTTAACTATTTTACTTGGAATATTTCTTTGTTCTGAGTAGTTGGTCTTGACAATTGCTTGTGATTGTTCCTAAGGAAGAATGGATCTAGTAATCCGACCTTGTGCTAGACATGACCATGTGCTAGAATTGACTATGTCATAAGAGACTAACAAGCTATGTGCATAACAAGAGCTATATCTCCCAATGTGATAAGGCTTATACGACAAATTATAAGTTTGGTAATTCGACCCAATTTTTTGTATCCATGCTGATATAATTACTATGTGCTATGTATACATGTGTTATAAATGTGCACTGAGGTACGACATAACTTGCTACGTGTTATAAGATTACATGTTTTAGGTTTTGCATCGAGAATGCCTCATATACTATGTAACATATGATATTATTATATTATTTCCCAAGCACATGCATGGTATATTGGTCAACTACCTAAGCGTGGCTAGGACTTGTTGTTTATTGCATCATGCTCAGGTGAATCCATTTGAGTTATCAAGTAACAAAGTGGATTCGTATCTAGCGTGGCCAAACTACGGTACGACATATGTGAGGATTGATTATGTGACCACGCCATGGGATTCCTAACATAACCATAGGGTTAACTAGGCAACTAAATTTGGTAGAGCATTGGGAGGGATAAAATCCCAAGATCATGCACATTAGCCACCTCAGACAACTGTCATGACGTGCAAGGCTGACCCCAATAGATATTGGTCAGGTTCGCACTAGTGGACATCAATATCGGAATACTTATATTGTATAATATATTTTATGTGATCTAGTACGGTATCCTTACGAGGGACTGAGGCATAATATATAAGTGCTATGTGATTTTTATAGCTCAGTTAGCCCTGCTAAATAGCTCACGATCATAGGATTTTTTTATGCATCTAATCTGAGATAACTCAGACTCCACAGTAGCAAACCATATAATTAATTGACCGTTATATAAATGGACTTGGTTGTGATTGTATTATTCTTTTACTAGTTTATAGACATGGATTATCATAGTCTGATGGTTCAACCATTGTCCTTATTTGGTTGTAGGGTTGGGCTATTATGCTAAGATAAACTATAGACTGAAACAATGACACATAACCTATATTATACCTATATATTGCTTTGGTTTTTATTTCTCCATTTCGTGCTTCTTTTGTGGTACTTGTTATTTGGGATCTAATCCCACTGGTTTTGTATGGCACAGTTTTGATCCAGTTTCCGAGGATCCAGCTTACTTTCCCCTTCCTGATGGCGCACACCAGGTGGATGGTCGCTGAAGGGCACGGGTAGGTTTCTTCTTCCCTGTTCGTTAATCATATATTTTATTCTTTTTGGGATTTAAGCTACCGGCACTTCTTAGCCATAAATCTGGATATTTAATTTCCTTTACATGATTATAATTAATCAGACTGCAGTTGATCATGGTCATATACTTTTGCTACTCTGCCAGCTTTTTATTTTGTATAGCTGGTTTCAAGAATATTGTGGAAGGGCGTTTGGGATGCCTTACTTTCTTGTCATATATGTTCTATGTTTACTGTTCTTAATTGACTAATTAAGATAATAGATGTGCTATATGTGCTATATGACCCTAAGTGACTTGCTTGTAGTATGTACCCCCTTGTCTAGTTACAGCCGTTATCGCCGTATGACGTATAGTACCTTGTACGATATAGCTGGCCATATCTGCCTCCGTATTCTGATACTGGGACGTGACAGGCTTTTAGTTGTAGCCCATGCAGTCTGTGATTTCAGACTTGTGCGGTGTTATGGTCATAGGAGTCTCAATCAAACACATACCTTTAGAATCCTGATTTTATTCTTCTCGAACCCTTGCTTGACTATTGAATCAATTGTTTCCTTGATCCTTTACATCATGTTCTTGATATATTTTGTCATTTTCTCTAGGGCTTCTTCAGTTGCTAGAGCAGCAGATATGGCCGGACAGGCTTCTATTAGACAATAATGGGAGATAGTACCTGTTCAGAGTCAGATTCGGGTAGAGCCAGTAATTGAGCAAGCCGGCACAATGGAACCAGAAGTTGGACATATTGAGAAACCAACCCCTAAGATCCTCGTACCCCCAGTAGTACCAGTGGTACTTGATACCCCGGAATTACTAGAGATCCTTCGAGGAATGATGATTATACAACAACATCAGAAGGCTGTGCAACAGCACCACCAGTTTCAACAACAAGAGCAGAATGTCTTGTTAAGTCTGGGTTTGCAGATAGCTCTAGTGAGAGGCGAAAGGACTGATTCAGGGGTGTCGGTCAAATTTTGTTGACTTAACTCGAGATACTTTGACGGCATGGAGGACGCTATCATGGCAGATGAATTACTCCAAGACATCAAAGTTATTCTGGCAGTGGCAAGGGTTCTGGATGATGAGCAAGTTAACCAGGTTCGACTACATCTTCAGAACCTTACTCGTGACTGGTGGGCATTGGTGGAAGTCAACTTTAGGCATCCTATCTCTTGGGATAGTTTCAGGGCTCGATTTAGGACTAAGTACTTAGGAGTTATAATGCAATATGAGCTACATGTGAGGTTTATCGGTCTTAAGCAGGCCGGTAGGACTGTAGATGGATATGCAGCAGAGTTTTGTAGGCTAAGTATGTTTTCTTCAACTATGGTGGCTACTGAGTCGGACAGAGAAATAAGGTTTCGCAGGAGCTTCAACTGGATATTCTATAACTGGTAGCGGGATACGACTACCAGACTTATTAAGGAGTACTGATAGTAGCTCGAAGGCTCAAAATTACCATGTAGAGGTTGTCAGCAAGGACAGGAGGCCATAAGAGATCTCATGCTCAAAATGGAGGAAAAGGTAGAGGAGTACCCCGAACGTCAACACCATCACCTGATGTTCGTATCAATAATTCAGCACCACGAAGGGCGGCAGTTTCAACAGTGACAGTACCAGCTCAACAACAGTCGATCTAGAAAAAATAACAACAGCGCTAGGGAGCACCGGTAGGTTGCATCTACTATGGCAAGGGAGGCCATACTAGAGACGTGTGCTCAGCGACAAATGGGCTTTGCCTAAGGTGTGTTGATCCGGGCCACAAGATTGTTAATTGCTCGATAATAAAGAGGCAAGGAGGGCAAGCCCAAAATTTTTCGACACTGCAAGCACCAGGGCCAGTACAATATAGAGGACAAGAAGTAGCAGCATGACTAGTAGCTCAGCATCCATTATTGATGCATACACAGATGTTCTGGCAGAGAGACCAGCAACAGGGCCAACAGATGCCACAATAACGTGTCTAAGGAAGACAGCAGCAAGGAGTACAATAAGGCAATGGCAGGCATTCACTTTGTTCCTGTAAGAGGCTTTGGCATGAGGTGAAGTAGTGGCATGTAATATTTTTGTCGCATCTTTTCCTGCAATAGCATTATTTGATTCAGGAGCTTCATACTCATTTGTATCTACATAATTTATGACACATATTGGATTAGAGTTCGAGACATTGCTAGAGAGGATGAATATACTCACTGGTAATGGGCTCATAGAAGTTTGTAGAGTGTATGTAGCATGTCCAATCATAGTGTGCAGGAGTTTATTACCTGCCAAGTTGATCGAGTTTATATTATGGGTAACTTCGACGAAGTTCTAGGCATGGACTGGCTAAGAGATAGTTAATGCTATGATAGATTTCTATAGGGGTAGAGTGTTATTTAGTATCCCAGGCACAGATAATTTTGTCCTTGAAAGAATCGTGAGGGACTAATGCAATGACAGAGTTGCAGCAGTAGCAGTAGTAGAAGAAGAGAATATTCTCGGGGTAGTCCAAGAATTTCTAGATGTCTTTCCTGATAAACTTTTAGGCTTACCCCCAGTAAGAGATGTGGAGTTCTATATAGAGTTGATTTCGAGGGCATGACCAATATCTTATAAAGTCCACCAAATGGCACCATCAGAGTTTGACATACTATACGAAAGTATAGAAAAGCTGAAGGCGAAGAAGTTTATTCGAACCAGTAGATCATCTTGGGGAGCGTCAGTAGTTTTAGTGAAGTAGAAGGATGGGTCGTCCCGATTATGTATTGACTATAGATAACTGAACTCAGTGAAAGTGAAGAACAAGTATCCATTACCAAGAATCGATGATTTATTTGATCAATTGGGCAAAGTTAAGATTTTCTCCAAGATCGACCTCCGATCAAGGTATCGTCAAGTAAGAGTTTGGAAGCAAGACATACCCAAGACATTATTTAGGTCACAATATGGGGATTACGAATTCTTAGTTATGCTATTCGGATTGAAAAATGCTCAGCGATATTTATGGATCTGATGAACCGAGTCTTTATGCCATATTTGGATCAGTTCGTGGTGGTGCATAGATGAAATTCTTGTCTATTCCAGTAGAAAGGAGGAACATAAAGAACACCTTCAGAAAGTCTTACGGATTCTTAGGGAGCACCAGTTATACGCAAAACTCAGCAAGTAGGAGTTTTGGTTGGATCAAGTATATTCTTGGGCCACATAATCTCGGGAGCAGGAGTGGCAGTAAATCCAAAGAAGGTTGAGGCCGTAGAGAGTTGGCCAGTTCCTAAGATAGTAGCAGAGGTGTATAGTTTCCTGGACTTGGCAGGATATTATAGAAGGTTCGTGGTAGACTTTGCGAATTATTTCAGCACTATTAACTCATTTTACTCGCAAGGAGGCTAAGTTTGATTGGTCAGCAGAGTGCCAAACTGTATTTGAAGAATTAAAGAAGAGACTGATTTCAGCACCAATCCTCACGCTTCTAGTTGGTTTCGGAGGGTATACAGAATATTATGACGCATTCAACAAAGGAATAGGATGTGTATTGATGCAATATGGAAGGGTGATAGCTTATGCATCTTGGCAGCTTCGAGATCATGAGAAGAACTATCCAACTCATGACTTAGAATTGGTAGCGGTGGTATTTATGCTTAAACTATGGTGGCACTACTTATTTAGTGATCGGGTAGAGATATTTATGGAGCATAAAAGTCTGAAGTATGTATTCACTCAGAAGGACTTGAATATGAGGCAGATGAGGTGGATAAAATTGATAAAGGACTATGATGTGAAACTTTAGTATCATCCGGGTGCGGCTAATATAGTAGCAAGCGTCCTTAGCAGGATAGGTAGTACATTCATGTTGACATCACAACGACATATATTAGAGGATTTCAAGAAATGGGTATTGAGGTAGTACTTCCGCAGGACGCACAAATTTTGGCTAGTTTGCAAGTAAAGTCAACTTTGGTGGAGAGAATCAAGGCATCTCAGGCAGAGGACCCAAAGATTCAATATCTCCAGGCAGAATGTGAGTCTGGTCTCAGGAAGGAATTAGCGATTCATAAAGATGGGACCCTTAGATTTGGGAATCGTCATTGTGTACCTAGTGGGGATATCCGACAGGAATTTATGACCGAGACACACAGTTCTCAGTATTCAATACATCTGGGTGGCAACAAGATATATCAAGACAACAAACAACACTTTTGGTGGAATGGGATAAAGAGGAAGATAGCTTGATTCGTTTCTCAGTGTTTGATATGTCAACAAGTGTAGGCCGAACAACAAAGACCGGCAACATTATTACAACCGCTTTCTATTTTGTTATAGGAGTGGGAATATATCATAATAGATTTTGTGACCGGTTTACCTAGATCCCCGACGGGTCATGATGCAGTTTGGGTGATAGTGGATTATCTCACAAAAATAACTTATTTTTTCCTTTTCAAGTAGGACAGTCTACAGAACAGTTGGCTGAAATGTATATGCGATAGATAGTGATATAGCACGGTGTCCTAGTAAGTATTGTGTCAGATCGAGACACTCGATTCACTCCGCATTTTTAAAAAAGTTTACATTAGAGTTTGGGTACCAAGTTGAGGTTTAGCATGGCATACCACCCTCAGACAGACCGACGATCAGAAAGAACCATCCAGACATTGGAAGATATGCTACGAGCTTTTACCTTGGACTTGGTGGGTCTTGGGAAGATCATCTTCATCTCATTGAGTTCTCGTACAATAATAGTTACTAAGCGAGTACCCAGATGGCACCCTTCGAAGTGTTGTAGGGTAGAAAGTACAGGTCACCATTAGCATAGGATGATATAGGTGAGCGAAAGATGTTAGGCCCTAGAATGATCATGCAGACAAAAGAGATCAAGCATATTAGAGAGCGACTTTGGGTTGCACAAGATAGGCATCGGCATTGGGAAGATCAGCATCGTAGGTCTTTTGAGTTTTGTGTCCGTGACAACGTGTTCTTGCAAATTTTACCAACCTGTGGAGTCATTAGGTTCGGGGTTCGCAGAAAGCTTAGTCCGTGATACATCGGTCCATTTGATATCCTCGAGTGGGTAGGCGATGTTGCTTATCATCTCATCCTTCTGCCTTCGCTATATGAGCTACATGATATATTTTATGTATCTCAGTTGTGTAGGTATGTTTCGAATCTGATTTATATCCTTGATCACTCTGAATTAGTCATTGGTACCGACTTATCTTACTAGGAGTAACCTGTATCCATATTGGACCGAAGGGAGAAGGTTCTCAAGAACCATACTTTTTCTCTTGTCCAGGTTGCCTAGGGCCATCACTCTCTAGGGTAATCGAAATTTTTTCTTTCGCCTTCATATCTCGGATTCTGTGATCAGGTAATCACCTATGTGTTATGATGATATTGCTTCCATGTGTAGTTGCTAGTAGATTTGCATCGTGCTTGTCCTGACTTATCTGGCTATTGCTTGGATTCAAATTTCGAGGATAAATTTTTTCTAATATGGATAGAGATATCACTCTCTGTTCCCGATATATGTATTTGAAATATATTTTATTTTAGCATGGTTGCATGTGCATGGAGACTAGACCCATTCTTTGGTTTAACCTGGTTCACGGTTCATTTGTGGGTTAGTTCAAGTCATGAGAACCCTTGGTTCAACCCTCGACTCTACCATATATAACCCAACCGTTTCTCTCTCTCTCTTCACTTCTTCATTTTTTTCTCTCTCTTTAGTTTTCTCTCCCCTTTTTTTATAGACAAGTACACCTTGTATAAGAAATAGAGAAACTCTCCATATAATTAATTATTATATTCTTTGCATGATTTTAAACACTTTTAGAACTTGGAGTTTTCGGATTTGGTGGATGGATTAGTGTAGATCTACATTTCTAACTTATGATTTTTATTGGTTTTATGAGTTTTTATTAGTTTTGATCTATTAAACTTATATTTTCGAAAATTTTTTTTTTTTAACATGATAGGGATTTCAATTTCAAGCGTTTTGGCTTTTGTTTCACTTGATTTGGACTTACAATGAGGATTTTATGGTCAAAACAATTTTCGGTTTTTTGGAGCTTCCACCTTGGCCGAACTTGCTGATTGGAGAAGATGAATTCTTCTTTCAGACAGCGAGTTATGCATCTTGGAGAGTGCTATGTGGCCTAAGCTCATTGCCGTATATTGACCAGCATGTGTCCATCTTTTTAGACGTATGTGTCACGCCCCAGTCCCAAAATATTATGGAACCAGGCCACGTGGCATTGGCCAGCTGACACATCTCCGAGGATATCCCAATTTAATGGATCCTGGCGAAGCGTGCAACGCTGTCCTAAATCTAACAAGTCTAATATCAATAACAGTCAATGTCTAATCTCATCTACAAACAACAGGTAAAATACTGAAATGAAAGATTGGAATATAAGGACATAGTCGAATGACATAATACAACTGAAATATGTCTGGTGGGAACAAACCCACTACAAAATGTACTGATAGTCTGAAATAAAGTACTGATAATGAGAGTGACTGGAACAACTGCTAACTAGGTAATGAGCTCCAGTCATAGGCGGAAGGCCTACCAATCTGATCAGGGGTACTCTGATGGAAGTACCTCCAGCTCCTCGTCAAGAGCAAACCTCGTCTCCATACCTGGCCCGTAAACTGTGGGATAATAGGCCTCGTCCAGATCTGGAAGATAACCAGGTCCTCAGAGGGACGTAACAAGATACAATAATGCATGCCAGATATAGTACTGAATAAAAGTAAAGAGGGGTGTGCTAACCATCTAAGTGAATGCAATGTAAGGACAACCTCGGAACGTATAGGTAGGTGTAGGCATAACATCCAACGTCCTCTAGAGTGTGGTATCTGCAACATCCATCATTCCGAAGAATGAGGTATCTGTATATATGTAACGTCCAACACTCTAAGGGACGTGGTATCTGCAATGATATATACATCCGTACCACTCCGAAGAGTGGGGTATCTGAATAAAGGAAATCATCGGATCCGTGGCTCCTCTGGATACTACAAAGTCCGATGGGTGTATCCCATACGTCCATCAATTGTCCTCCTCGCCCAATGTAGATACGCAAGTCGAATACACGACTTGAGTGTACCGTATCTAGATGTCAAGTCTCAATTAACTATATTACTCTAGAATACATGCTAGTCCGTGATGCATGTCGTACGTACCGATAGCGAATCGGGTACGCGGACCCGCATCCCAATATAAATGTACCATAGCGATACGTGTATAGTGCCATGGTCAAGGAAGATATCAAAATATCCTCACAGAAGAAGGTGAGTCAGCTAGCAACTAGGACATGTACACTAATCATCGACGCATTGTCGACTGCACCCGAGTTAATCTCGGACGCACACAGTTTATGCATATTTGTAACATTTAATCATTTAATTTTAAGCAGTAAATCAGCAAGGTATACTTGTCTGCCCCGGCTAGCTGCGAAATCCAAAGCCCTGCTCCTGATGCCTCGGCAGTAGTGTCCAGCAATCCTATATAGGATGTAGTAAGACCAAATTAGTCGCTACAATAGCACGACTAAGACACACGGTTTGTATCTACAGCTGACGTAGGGTCGGGACTGTATATATATATATATATAGCTAATACAAGTACATACACTAAATCACACTTAATTATATTAAAATAATATATATGTTTAGTAGTACAAAAATAGTATTTATGTATTATTTAACAATAATACAGGTATTAAATATATGTACCTAGTTGGCAATACCATAAATTTATATACTGATACATATATCTATATTTAGATAATTAATTTGTACATAAGTAAAAATACACATATTTCTATATATTTGAACCTAATTCTTCCATATATATTAATTAATTACTTTGACATTAGATTTATTTATATAAGCAAATAATACCATATACGTAACAGGTCTATACATATTTATTTATTTGTACAAAAATGGAAAGTGAAATCACATATAACTAACATACGTTAATACACAAGTATATGTATATACATATCTATTTATATATTTATATAATACTCTAAATACCAAAATACACAACATATATATATGGATATATATTTATAGTTATTATATGTGAATACATATACCTAATAGCTATTTAATGCGTACAAGGTATTTAAATACAAAATATTGTACATATTCTACATATACATAATAGCTCTTATATATATTAAATGCACAAAATACAGTGTATTATATATAGAATACTATATTTATATGGGAAAGTACATATATAAATACAATATAGAATACTATATATATAAATATGTATACATATACACATTAGTTATTAATACATATAAAGTATTTTAAATACAACACTATTGTATATAATAGGCATATACATATACCAATATATACCACATATACAAAATACCATATATATTAATTTAAATACTGAATTTATACTAAACTATAGGTATATATATACTAATTTGAATTCTGAAATATATATATATAACGTATATACTTAATGCATACTAAAATATTCGTATAAATACTGAAAATTGTACATAAAATATTGTACCTAGGTGACGCTCGGGTCGAGGGGAGTCAGGTGGTGGATCGTCGCCGGCGGGGGTGGCCGGACGGCGCTCCGGCGTCGCGCGGGGAGGGGTCGGCAGCAGCAGCGGTTCAGCACAGCTCCAGCGCTGCGGGGGCGAGAACTCTCCGATGTGGTGGCGGCGTCAGCTGAAACTTTACGGGGTGGAGGGGGAATAGCTGGGGGAGGGCTCGGCGGAGTTTGGTGGCCGGAGGTGCGGTGGTCGCGGAGTTATAGGAAGAAGGGTGGTCGACTGACAGTGTAGGGAGGTGTGACCCGATTTGGTGTGGTCGGCTGGGGAGGTGGCTGCCGGCGGCGTAGTGGTGGTTGGCGGTGGTGGCAGGTGGCGGAACGGTCCGACGAAGGTGTCGGTTCGGTGTGGTGGCATCTGGTGGTGGCGCAAGGCCGGCGTCGGGCTCGGGGAGGTGGAGTTGGGGTCGGGCTGAAGGATGGGTTTGGTTGGGGAAAAAAGGGTTTTGGGTATTTCTAGGGTTTTGTTTTTCTTTTAATGAGTACTAATGCATGTATATGTAGGAGAGAGAGTGAGGGGGGCTGCCTAGGGGTTAGGGCCGGCTGTAGGAGGGTTTTGGGGAGTTGGGGTAATTTCTACATGATGAGGGGAGGGCTAGGATTTAGTTATTCAAAATGTAGGGCCATGATGTGCCCTACATAAAGTGATGTAAGTACATAGGAAAGGGGGGGGAAATCAAATGCATACGGTTGGTCATGACCGTCTCTTTTCTCCATGATGGTTTGGGCCAATGAGAGGGGGCACCTCATTGCAATTTTGCAATTTGGCCCCAGAACAATTTAGTATTTGCACAATAACTAGAATTGGGGATTTAATGTAACCAAACACCATGTTTGGTATTTCTCATTGGACTAGGGTGGTGTATGGTATTTTGTATGAGGCTTGTGGGTGTGGATGTGGGTTTGGGTTGGAGTTGGGTCTAATTTAATTGAGGTTAGGTAGCCACATTAATTAATTTATAATTAATGTAACGGGTGTTTCTAATTTAATTTAAATAAAATCCGGGAGTCTAAATTAGGTTCGACAAGGGTCATTGGTGTAGTAGGCTCAGTGTACAATATTATCGTGATCTGGGTTGGTCAAAACTGGTTGAGGTTGGGTCTCAATGTCAATTGGAATGGGCAGCGAACGTAATTACGCAATTTAATTAATTTGCGCACGGACGTTTGTAACGACTTTTGTGCGACTAGAATCGGGCACGAAAATTGGTATCCAGGGTTTGTTCTAGGTTCAATATAATGGGTTTACAGGTCTAGGTCAAATATGTAGCATTAGCTTTAGGGTAACAGCTATGGTATCATCCCAAATCATCAAATCACTTCACAGGTATTGATAATACTAGATATTAATCATAATTAAGTCAGGTTAACCCTAATTATGTTAATTAAATTAGTTAACCCTAATTTCTGGTCGAGGGGGTTTACAACATACCCTCCTTAGAGCATTTCATCCTCGAAATTAAAACAGACATATAGAAAAACTGTTGAATAAAATAATACTATCACATACCTAAGCCTTCGAAGAGATGGGGAAAACGTTGTCGAATATCGTCCTCTCGTTCCCAGGTTGATTCACCTGGTGCATGATGCCTCCATGCGACACGAACTAGGGGGATAGTCTGGCCTCGCAGTACCTTCTCGCTTCGGTTTAGGATCTCTACCGGCTTCTCCTGGTAGGACAAGCTTGGACTAACGGTGATCTCCGAGTGGTCAAGCACATGACTCGGATTCGGCATGTACCTCCTCAGCTGAGATACATGGAAGACGTCGTGAACTCCTTTCAGTGTCTGCGGCAAGGCCAAACTGTAAGCAACTTCTCTGACGCGCTCTAGCACATCGAAGGGTCTGATGTACCTCGGACTCAGCTTCCCTCTGCTTCCAAATCTGATGGTTCCTCTGGTAGGTGAAATCTTCAGGAAAACATGTTCTCCAACCTGGAACTCTAAGGGTCGTCGATGCACATTAGCCCAATGCTTCTGCCTGTCCTGTGCTGCTAATAGATGCCCCTGGATCTTCTTCACCTTCTCCACGGTATGGACGATCAACTCTGGTCCTAGAATCTGCCTCTCGCCTACATCGCTCCAACATACTGGGGATCGACACTTCCTACCATACAATGCCTCATAGGGTGCCATCTGAATGCTCGCCTGATAGCTATTATTGTAGGAAAATTTGACCAAGTGTAAGTGGTCCTCCCATGAACCACTGAAGTCAAGCATGCATGCCCTCAATATGTCCTCCAGCGTCTGAATGGTGCGCTCGGATTATCCATCTGTCTGCGGGTGGTACGAAGTACTGAACTTAAGGCGGGTACCAAGACTCTCTTGCATACTCCTCCAAAAGTACGATATAAACCTCGTATCCCGGTCAGACACGATACTGACTGGCACTCCATGCAATCGTACAATCTCTCTCATGTACATGTCTGCCAAGACTTCCGTAGATTGCCCTACTCAGAAGGATAAAAAGTGGGCAGACTTGGTGAGTCTATCTACGATTACCCATACGGCATTGCGACCACTAGGACTCCTCGGGAAACCCGTGACGAAGTCCATGGTGACGTGCTCCCATTTCCACTCCGGTATCGGGAGTGGTTGAAGTAATCCGGCGGACCTCTGATGCTCAGCCTTGCCTTGCTGACACACCAGACACTTAGCCACGAAGCGGGCTATCTCCCTCTTCATCCCGTGCCACCAGTAGTACTGCCTCAGGTCTCGGTACATCTTCGTGCCTCCCGGATGAACAGAATAGGTCGAACTGTGGACCTCCGTCATCAACTCCTGACGTAGCTCTCCATTCGGAACATAGAGACGATCTCCACATCTCAAAGTCCCGTCCTCAAAATTAAAATAAGGCATAATCTGTTCTCCCTCTTCATACCTAGGGCAAGTCAATCGCGATATCTTTGCGATAGTTAAATTTTAATCCATCCTTCGTAATCACTTCTAAATTAAGATGGTCATTGTCCCAAAAAAAAATTTTAACCCAGCGTTCTTCCTCATCAACATCCAGTTTTAAATTTTTAATCCGCATAACATTTTCGCATATCCAACTTTATATCGCGATCTTCAACTAACAAAAATCTCTCTTAGAAATAAACTAAACAATATTTCCCTCCTATAGACTTTTGTACTCTTCCAATTTTTTTTTTTTAAATTCAATCTCTAATCTCAATATTTTCTAATAGGAAATCACACAATCAACATTTAAAGGTCTCCATTTAAAATTTGAATTCTTGTTCACCAATCGTTCGAATCTAGATTTTTACATTTTTCCTCAAAATTTAAATCAATGATTTAATCCTTCAATATCCAAAATTTAAATCATGCGCTCAAGTAAAAGTATTTGGTCCACAATTTCCAGATTCTAAAATTTATTGAATCATCATCATTTTAATCATCCTAAAGAAATTTAAAATGACTTTAACCTCTACATCCAATCTTTCTCGATCCCAACTAAGAGGAGTTTCTCCCGATAATGCCACTACTACCAAACTTAGGGTCTACCCCTCTATCACATAAGGCTCTTACATTTCAGAAATCTTATTCCACAATTTTACTTAATCCTGTTACTCAATCCTCAAAAAGTTTTAACCCAAATATTATATGGGATATGCCCTTGGTTACAAAATAATCATCAAATAATGTATTCGACCCATAGGGTACATCTAATACTATCTGTGTATTAACTTATGCTAAGCACGAGGTTTCGTCTTTCCGAAACAAGGAAAAATGGAAAAACAATAATAAGGAGTTCAAGGGGGAGCTAATAGATTAGAAGTATGGGGATCAAGGCGTTCTAAAGAATTCAATGGGAATTGTCAAGGCAGTTGTGGATTGAAATTCTATTTTGGTAATTCCTTTTCACTTGCTCGTATCAGTATAGTTATGTAACGGATACGATATGCTCAGGCATATCTAGAGGGCAAGTACATTCGTACTAATCACTATATATCTCAATCCACGTAAAATAGTTATGCGAAGGGCGAACCAAGCGTACTATGGTTGATCAGACCGTAGTACTCTGATTCTAAAATGTATTAGTGTACGCGTCCAATAATACATATATCGTGAACAAGCTTGATAAAAGACTGAGCTTGCAAAGCTAGGCTATAACAGCAACATAAGGCGAGGTAGTATAAGTACGCTAGATTTTGATGAAAGGAGGTACAAAAATAATTTAAGTTCACAAAACCCAACAAGGACAAAATTAAGATTTTTACAATCTCTACAGTTGTCATACTCACTCCTTATCTCAGTCGCTAGTCGACCCAATAGGGGTTTGGGCCTATAATTTCTACCGTCTGAATAAACACTATCTTCTTATGCAAGTCTTAAAGTTGTGCCACCCTACTATACTTCATCAATAGACACATAATAATCTATAAATTTTCAAGCAATGCAACGAACATACCTAGGACTGGTGGAGCTGGCCTTGTACTATCTGTTTGGCCCTATTGACGTACTGGGGACACTCCTGAGCCTGATGCTGGTTTGATCCACACCTAAAACACTGTCCTGACCTTCTTCTGCAATCTTTCTGAATATGTCCCTTCTTCCTGCAATAGTGACATGTCGGCATCTTTCTATGTGGATACGGCACAACCCTCTGTTGCGACTGTACTCCTGGATGCCGGATCGATCCTCCTACTCCCGGTTGTGCCTGAGCTGGTGTAGCTACATTGGAACGCCTCGATCCTCTGCTAATAGCCTCTTGGATCCTAGCCTCTGACAGAACCTTCTCGTAAGAGATCCTCGCCTGGGTGGTAGTGTACCTCTGTAGCTCATACGTTAGACTATGATGGAACCTCCTGGCGTTCTCTAGATCTGCCATCAAGCTTCGTCTCAAAGTCTCGGTCTGATGCCACTGCGCTTGCATCATAGTCTGGAAGAACTGGAATATCTGTGACTGTTCCTCTGGATGTGGCATCTGGGGTGGAAAGGGTGGAGGTAAATCCTCTGGTTGTGTTGTAGGTGTCTCCTAAGACGTCGGCCTCTCGGTCTGCGATATCGGTGTAGTCCTCGATGTCTGGCCCTCGAAGTGCTGCATCGGGATAGTCTGAGAAGTTTGACCCTCATGCTGCTGTGTCGGATCATCAGAAGAAGTCTGGTGCCAATATATCATCGGGGCCTGGGGGATCACCGGTGCCTGTGGCTGAGGCTGCTCTTCGAGTGGCCCCTGGGTCGTCTCCTCCCTCAGTGGGGTGGTGGATGGCACTACGGCACCGTATGCCTCGCAGTCGCTACGCAAGTTCATCTTGCTGTAAAAGATGGAACTTTATTAAAAGAGTACGGAATCAAACAGGATGCAGATATTCAAATAATTAGATACGAAAGAGGTTCAAAGGCGATGATCAAGGTGGATGAGACCTAATAATTTCTATCCTATTGTAGGCTCGCTGGGCATGTTACCATACCACAAGCGATAGATGTTTGGTGTTTCAGACCTGCATGGGCCACCACTAAAACCATGTCACGCCCCAGTCCCAAAATATTATGGAACCAGGCCACGTGGCATTGGCCAGCTGACACATCTCCGAGGATATCCCAATTTAATGGATTCTGGCGAAGCGTGCTACGCTGTCCTAAATCTAACAAGTCTAATATCAACAACAGTCAATGTCTAATCTCATCCACAAACAACAGGTAAAATACCAAAATGAAAGACTGGAATATAAGGACATAGTCGAATGACATAATACAACTGAAATATGTCTAGTGGGAACAAACCTACTACAAAATGTACTGATAGTCTAAAATAAAGTACTGATAATGAGAGTGACAGGAACAACTGCTAACTAGGTAATGAGCTCCAGTCATAGGCGGAAGGCCTACCAATCTGATCAGGGGTACTCTGATGGAAGTACCTCCAGCTCCTCGTCAAGAGCAAACCTCGTCTCCACACCTGGCCCGTAAACTGTGGGATAATAGGCCTCGTCCAGATCTGGAAGATAACCAGGTCCTCAGAGGGATGTAACAAGATACAATAATGTATGCCAGATATAGTACTGAATAAAAGTAAAGAGGGGTGTGCTAACCATCTAAGTGAATGCAATGTAAGGATAACCTCAGAACGTATAGGTAGGTGTAGGCATAACATCCAACGTCCTCTAGAGTGTGGTATCTGCAACATCCATAATTTCGAAGAATGAGGTATCTGTATATATGTAACGTCCAACACTCTAAGAGACGTGGTATCTGCAATGATATATACATCCATACCACTCCGAAGAGTGGGGTATCTGAATAAAGGAAATTATCGGATCCGTGGCTCCTCTGGATACTATAGAGTCCGTTGGGTGTATCCGATACGTCCATCAATTGTCCTCCCCGCCCAATGTAGATACGCAAGTCGAATACACGACTTGAGTGTACCGTATCTAGATGTCAAGTCTCAATTAACTATATTACTCTAGAATACATGCTAGTCCGTGATGCTTGTCGTACGTACCGATAGCTAATCGGGTATGCGGACCCGCATCCCAATATGAATGTACCATAGCGATACGTGTATAGTGCTATGGTCAAGGAAGATATCAAAATATCCTCACAGAAGAAGGTGAGTCAGCTAGCAACTAGGACATGTACACTAATCATCGACGCATTATCGACTGCACCCGAGTTAATCTCGGACGCACACAGTTTATGCATATTTGCAACATTTAATCATTTAATTTTAAGCAGTAAATCAGCAAGGTATATTTGCCTGCCCCGGGTAGCTGCGAAATCCAAAGCCCTGCTCCTGATGCCTCGGCAGTAGTGTCCAGCAATCCTATATAGGATGTAGTAATGACCAAATTAGTCGCTATAATAGCACGACTAAGACACACGGTTTGTATCTACAGCTGACGTAGGGTCGGGACTGTATATATATATATATAGCTAATACAAGTACATACACTAAATCATACTTAATTATATTAAAATAATATATATGTTTAGTAGTACAAAAATAGTATTTATGTATTATTTAACAATAATACAGGTATTAAATATATGTACCTAGTTGGCAATACCATAAATTTATATACTGATACATATATCTATATTTAGATAATTAATTTGTACATAAGTAAAAATACACATATTTCTATATATTTGAACCTAATTCTTCCATATATATTAATTAATTACTTTGACATTAGATTTATTTATATAAGCAAATAATACCATATACGTAACAGGTCTATACATATTTATTTATTTGTACAAAAATGGAAAGTGAAATCATATATAACTAACAAACGTTAATACACAAGTATATGTATATACATATCTATTTATATATTTATATAATACTCTAAATACCAAAATACACAACATATATATATGGATATATATTTATAGTTATTATATGTGAATACATATACATAATAGCTATTTAATGCGTACAAGGTATTTAAATACAAAATATTGTACATATTCTACATATACATAATAGCTCTTATATATATTAAATGCACAAAATACAGTGTATTATATATAGAATACTATATTTATACGGGAAAGTACATATATAAATACAATACAGAATACTATATATATAAATATGTATACATATACACATTAGTTATTAATACATATAAAGTATTTTAAATACAACACTATTGTATATAATAGGCATATACATATACCAATATATACCACATATACAAAATACCATATATATTAATTTAAATACTGAATTTATACTAAACTATAGGTATATATATACTAATTTGAATTCTGAAATATATATATATATAACGTATATACTTAATGCATACTAAAATATTCGTATAAATACTGAAAATTGTACATAAAATATTGTACCTAGGCGACGCTCGGGTCGAGGGGAGTCAGGTGGTGGATCGTCGCCGGCGGGGGTGGCCGGACGGCGCTCCGGCGTCGCGCGGGGAGGGGTCGGCAGCAGCAGCGGTTCAGCACAGCTCCAGCGCTGCGGGGGCGAGAACTCTCCGATGTGGTGGCGGCGTCAGCTGAAACTTTACGGGGTGGAGGGGGAATGGCTGGGGGAGGGCTCGGCGGAGTTTGGTGGCCGAAGGTGCGGTGGTCGCGGAGTTATAGGAAGAAGGGTGGTCGACTGACAGTGTAGGGAGGTGTGGCCCGATTTGGTGTGGTCGGCTGGGGAGGTGGCTGCCGGCGGCGTAGTGGTGGTTGGCGGTGGTGGCAGGTGGCAGAACGGTCCGACGAAGGTGTCGGTTCGGTGTGGTGGCATCTGGTGGTGGCGCAAGGCCGGCGTCGGGCTCGGGGAGGTGGAGTTGGGGTCGTGCTGAAGGATGGGTTTGGTTGGGGAAAAAAGGGTTTTGGGTATTTCTAGGGTTTTGTTTTTCTTTTAATGAGTACTAATGCATGTATATGTAGGAGAGAGAGTGAGGGGGGCTGCCTAGGGGTTAGGGCCGGCTGTAGGAGGGTTTTGGGGAGTTGGGGTAATTTCTACATGATGAGGGGAGGGCTAGGATTTAGTTATTCAAAATGTAGGGCCATGATGTGCCCTACATAAAGTGATGTAAGTACATAGGAAAGGGGGGGGGGAAATCAAATACATACGGTTGGTCATGACCATCTCTCTTCTCCATGATGGTTTGGGCCAATGAGAGGGGCACCTCATTGCAATTTTGCAATTTGGCCCCAGAACAATTTAGTATTTGCACAATAACTAGAATTGGGGATTTAATGTAACCAAACACCATGTTTGGTGTTCCTCATTGGACTAGGGTGGTGTATGGTATTTTGTATGAGGCTTGTGGGTGTGGATGTGGGTTTGGGTTGGAGTTGGGTCTAATTTAATTGAGGTTAGGTAGCCACATTAATTAATTTATAATTAATGTAACGGGTGTTTCTAATTTAATTTAAATAAAATCCGGGAGTCTAAATTAGGTTCGACAAGGGTCATTGGTGTAGTAGGCTCAGTGTACAATATTATCGTGATCTGGTTTGGTCAAAACTGGTTGAGGTTGGGTCTCAATGTCAATTGGAACGGGCAGCGAACGTAATTACGCAATTTAATTAATTTGCGCACGGACGTTTGTAACGACTTTTGTGCGACTAGAATCGGGCACGAAAATTGGTATCCAGGGTTTGTTCTAGGTTCAATATAATGGGTTTACAGGTCTAGGTCAAATATGTAGCATTAGCTTTAGGGTAACAGCTATGGTATCATCCCAAATCATCAAATCACTTCACAGGTATTGATAATACTAGATATTAATCATAATTAAGTCAGGTTAACCCTAATTATGTTAATTAAATTAGTTAACCCTAATTTCTGGTCGAGGGGGTTTACAACATACCCTCCTTAGAGCATTTCGTCCTCGAAATTAAAACAGACATATAGAAAAACTGTTGAATAAAATAATACTATCACATACCTAAGCCTTCGAAGAGATGGGGAAAACATTGTCGAATATCGTCCTCTCGTTCCCAGGTTGATTCACCTGGTACATGATGCCTCCATGCGACACGAACTAGGGGGATAGTCTGGCCTCGCAGTACCTTCTCGCTTCGGTTTAGGATCTCTACCGGCTTCTCCTGGTAGGACAAGCTTGGACTAACGGTGATCTCCGAGTGGTCAAGCACATGACTCGGATTCGGCATGTACCTCCTCAGCTGAGATACATGGAAGACGTCGTGAACTCCTTTCAGTGTCTGCGGCAAGGCCAAACTGTAAGCAACTTCTCTGACGCGCTCTAGCACATCGAAGGGTCTGATGTACCTCGGACTCAGCTTCCCTCTGCTTCCAAATCTGATGGTTCCTCTGGTAGGTGAAATCTTCAGGAACACATGTTCTCCAACCTGGAACTCTAAGGGTCGTCGATGCACATTAGCCCAATGCTTCTGCCTGTCCTGTGCTGCTAATAGATGCCCCTGGATCTTCTTCACCTTCTCCACTGTATGGACGATCAACTCTGGTCCTAGAATCTGCCTCTCGCCTACATCGCTCCAACATACTGGGGATCGACACTTCCTACCATACAATGCCTCATAGGGTACCATCTGAATGCTCGCCTGATAGCTATTATTGTAGGAAAATTCGACCAAGTGTAAGTGGTCCTCCCATGAACCGCTGAAGTCAAGCATGCATGCCCTCAATATGTCCTCCAGCGTCTGAATGGTGCGCTCGGATTGTCCATCTGTCTGCGGGTGGTACGAAGTACTGAACTTAAGGCGGGTACCAAGACTCTCTTGCATACTCCTCCAAAAGTACGATATAAACCTCGTATCCCGGTCAGACACGATACTGACTGGCACTCCATGCAATCGTACAATCTCTCTCATGTACATGTCTGCCAAGACTTCCGTAGATTGCCCTACTCAGAAGGATAAAAAGTGGGCAAACTTGGTGAGTCTATCTACGATTACCCATACGGCATTGCGACCACTAGGACTCCTCGGGAAACCCGTGACGAAGTCCATGGTGACGTGCTCCCATTTCCACTCCGGTATCGGGAGTGGTTGAAGTAATCCGGCGGACCTCTGATGCTCAGCCTTGCCTTGCTGACACACCAGACACTTAGCCACGAAGCGGGCTATCTCCCTCTTCATCCCGTGCCACCAGTAGTACTGCCTCAGGTCTCGGTACATCTTCATGCCTCCCGGATGAACAGAATAGGTCGAACTGTGGATCTCCGTCATCAACTCCTGACGTAGCTCTCCATTCGGAACATAGAGACGATCTCCACATCTCAAAGTCCCGTCCTCAAAATTAAAATAAGGCATAATCTGTTCTCCCTCTTCATACCTAGGGCAAGTCAATCGCGATATCTTTGCGATAGTTAAATTTTAATCCATCCTTCGTAATCACTTCTAAATTAAGATGGTCATTGTCCCAAAAAAAAATTTTAACCCAGCGTTCTTCCTCATCAACATCCAGTTTTAAATTTTTAATCCGCATAACATTTTCGCATATCCAACTTTATATCGCGATCTTCAACTAACAAAAATCTCTCTTAGAAATAAACTAAACAATATTTCCCTCCTATAGACTTTTGTACTCTTCCAATTTTTTTTTTTTAAATTCAATCTCTAATCTCAATATTTTCTAATAGGAAATCACACAATCAACATTTAAAGGTCTCCATTTAAAATTTGAATTCTTGTTCACCAATCGTCCGAATCTAGATTTTTACATTTTTCCTCAAAATTTAAATCAATGATTTAATCCTTCAATATCCAAAATTTAAATCATGCGCTCAAGTAAAAGTATTTGGTCCGCAATTTCCAGATTCTAAAATTTATTGAATCATCATCATTTTAATCATCCTAAAGAAATTTAAAATGACTTGAACCTCTACATCCAATCTTTCTCGATCCCAACTAAGAGGAGTTTCTCTCGATAATGCCACTACTACCAAACTTAGGGTCTACCCCTCTATCACATAAGGCTCTTACATTTCAGAAATCTCATTCCACAATTTTACTTAATCCTGTTACTCAATCCTTAAAAAGTTTTAACCCAAATATTATATGGGATATGCCCTTGGTTACAAAATAATCATCAAATAATGTATTCGACCCATAGGGTACATCTAATACTATCTGTGTATTAACTTATGCTAAGCACGAGGTTTCGTCTTTCCGAAACAAGGAAAAATGGAAAAACAATAATAAGGAGTTCAAGGGGGAGCTAATAGATTAGAAGTATGGGGATCAAGGCGTTCTAAAGAATTCAATGGGAATTATCAAGGCAGTTGTGGATTGAAATTCTATTTTGGTAATTCCTTTTCACTTGCTCGTATCAGTATAGTTATGTAACGGATACGATATGCTCAGGCATATCTAGAGGGCAAGTACATTCGTACTAATCACTATATATCTCAATCCACGTAAAATAGTTATGCGAAGGGCGAACCAAGCGTACTATGGTTGATCAGACCGTAGTACTCTGATTCTAAAATGTATTAGTGTACGCGTCCAATAATACATATGTCGTGAACAAGCTTGATAAAAGACTGAGCTTGCAAAGCTAGGCTGTAACAGCAACATAAGGCGAGGTAGTATAAGTACGCTAGATTTTGATGAAAGGAGGTACAAAAATAATTTAAGTTCACAAAACCCAACAAGGACAAAATTAAGATTTTTACAATCTCTACAGTTGTCATACTCACTCCTTATCTCAGTCGCTAGTCGACCCAATAGGGGTTTGGGCCTATAATTTCTACCGTCTGAATAAACACTATCTTCTTATGCAAGTCTTAAAGTTGTGCCACCCTACTATACTTCATCAATAGACACATAATAATCTATAAATTTTCAAGCAATGCAACGAACATACCTAGGACTGGTGGAGCTGGCCTTGCACTATCTGTTTGGCCCTATTGACGTACTGGGGACACTCCTGAGCCTGATGCTGGTTTGATCCACACCTAAAACACTGTCCTGACCTTCTTCTGCAATCTTTCTGAATATGTCCCTTCTTCCTGCAATAGTGACATGTCGGCATCTTTCTATGTGGATACGGCACAACCCTCTGTTGCGACTGTACTCCTGGATGCCGGATCGATCCTCCTACTCCCGGTTGTGCCTGAGCTGGTGTAGCTACATTGGAACGCCTCGATCCTCTGCTAATAGCCTCTTGGATCCTAGCCTCTGACAGAACCTTCTCGTAAGAGATCCTCGCCTGGGTGGTAGTGTACCTCTGTAGCTCATACGTTAGACCATGATGGAACCTCCTGGCGTTCTCTAGATCTGCCATCAAGCTTCGTCTCAAAGTCTCGGTCTGATGCCACTGCGCTTGCATCATAGTCTGGAAGAACTGGAATATCTGTGACTGTTCCTCTGGATGTGGCATCTGGGGTGGAAAGGGTGGAGGTAAATCCTCTGGTTGTGTTGTAGGTGTCTCCTAAGACGTCGGCCACTCGGTCTGCGATATCGGTGTAGTCCTCGATGTCTGGCCCTCGAAGTGCTGCATCGGGATAGTCTGAGAAGTTTGACCCTCATGCTGCTGTGTCGGATCATCAGAAGAAGTCTGGTGCCAATATATCATCGGGGCCTGGGGGATCACCGGTGCCTGTGGCTGAGGCTGCTCTTCGAGTGGCCCCTGGGTCATCTCCTCCCTCAGTGGGGTGGTGGATGGCACTACGGCACCGTATGCCTCGCAGTCGCTACGCAAGTTCATCTTGCTGTAAAAGATGGAACTTTATTAAAAGAGTACGGAATCAAACAGGATGCTGATATTCAAATAATTAGATACGAAAGATGTTCAAAGGCGATGATCAAGGTGGATGAGACCTAATAATTTTTATCCTATTGTAGGCTCGCTGGGCATGTTACCATACCACAAGCGATAGATGTTTGGTGTTTCAGACCTGCATGGGCCACCACTAAAACCATGTCACGCCCCAGTCCCAAAATATTATGGAACCAGGCCACGTGGCATTGGCCAGCTGACACATCTCCGAGGATATCCCAATTTAATGGATCCTGGCGAAGCGTGCTACGCTGTCCTAAATCTAACAAGTCTAATATCAACAACAGTCAATGTCTAATCTCATCCACAAACAACAGGTAAAATACCGAAATGAAAGACTGGAATATAAGGACATAGTCGAATGACATAATACAACTGAAATATGTCTAGTGGGAACAAACCCACTACAAAATATACTGATAGTCTAAAATAAAGTACTGATAATGAGAGTGACAGGAACAACTGCTAACTAGGTAATGAGCTCCAGTCATAGGCGGAAGGCCTACCAATCTGATCAGGGGTACTCTGATGGAAGTACCTCCAGCTCCTCGTCAAGAGCAAACCTCGTCTCCATACCTGGCCCGTAAACTGTGGGATAATAGGCCTCGTCCAGATCTGGAAGATAACCAGGTCCTCAGAGGGACGTAACAAGATACAATAATGTATGCCAGATATAGTACTGAATAAAAGAAAAGAGGGGTGTGCTAACCATCTAAGTGAATGCAATGTAAGGATAACCTCAGAACGTATAGGTAGGTGTAGGCATAACATCCAACGTCCTCTAGAGTGTGGTATCTGCAACATCCATAATTTCGAAGAATGAGGTATCTGTATATATGTAACGTCCAACACTCTAAGAGACGTGGTATCTGCAATGATATATACATCCATACCACTCCGAAGAGTGGGGTATCTGAATAAAGGAAATTATCGGATCCGTGGCTCCTCTGGATACTATGGAGTCCGATGGGTGTATCCCATACGTCCATCAATTGTCCTCCCCGCCCAATGTAGATACGCAAGTCGAATACACGACTTGAGTGTACCGTATCTAGATGTCAAGTCTCAATTAACTATATTACTCTAGAATACATGCTAGTCCGTGATGCTTGTCGTACGTACCGATAGCTAATCGGGTATGCGGACCCGCATCCTAATATGAATGTACCATAGCGATACGTGTATAGTGCTATGGTCAAGGAAGATATCAAAATATCCTCACAGAAGAAGGTGAGTCAGCTAGCAACTAGGACATGTACACTAATCATCGACGCATTATCGACTGCACCCGAGTTAATCTCGGACGCACACAGTTTATGCATATTTGCAACATTTAATCATTTAATTTTAAGCAGTAAATCAGCAAGGTATACTTGCCTGCCCCGGGTAGCTGCAAAATCCAAAGCCCTGCTCCTGATGCCTCGGCAGTAGTGTGCAGCAATCCTATATAGGATGTAGTAATGACCAAATTAGTCGCTACAATAGCACGACTAAGACACACGGTTTGTATCTACAGCTGACGTAGGGTCGGGACTGTATATATATATATATAGCTAATACAAGTACATACACTAAATCATACTTAATTATATTAAAATAATATATATGTTTAGTAGTACAAAAATAGTATTTATGTATTATTTAACAATAATACAGGTATTAAATATATGTACCTAGTTGGCAATACCATAAATTTATATACTGATACATATATCTATATTTAGATAATTAATTTGTACATAAGTAAAAGTACAAATATTTCTATATATTTGAACCTAATTCTTCCATATATATTAATTAATTACTTTGACATTAGATTTATTTATATAAGCAAATAATACCATATACGTAACAGGTCTATACATATTTATTTATTTGTACAAAAATGGAAAGTGAAATCACATATAACTAACATACGTTAATACACAAGTATATGTATATACATATCTATTTATATATTTATATAATACTCTAAATACCAAAATACACAACATATATATATGGATATATATTTATAGTTATTATATGTGAATACATATACATAATAGCTATTTAATGCGTACAAGGTATTTAAATACAAAATATTGTACATATTCTACATATACATAATAGCTCTTATATATATTAAATGCACAAAATATAGTGTATTATATATAGAATACTATATTTATACGGGAAAGTACATATATAAATACTATACAGAATACTATATATATAAATATGTATACATATACACATTAGTTATTAATACATATAAAGTATTTTAAATACAACACTATTGTATATAATAGGCATATACATATACCACATATACAAAATACCACATATATTAATTTAAATACTGAATTTATACTAAACTATAGGTATATATATACTAATTTGAATCCTGAAATATATATATATAACGTATATACTTAATGCATACTAAAATACTCGTATAAATACTGAAAATTGTACATAAAATATTGTACCTAGGTGACGCTCGGGTCGAGGGGAGTCAGGTGGTGGATCGTCGCCGGCGTGGGTGGACGGACGGCGCTCCGGCGTCGCGTGGGGAGGGGTCGGCTGCAGCAGCGGTTCAGCACAGCTCCAGCGCTGCGGGGGCGAGAACTCTCCGGTGTGGTGGCGGCGTCGGCTGAAACTTTACGGGGTGGAGGGGGACTGGCTGGGGGAGGGCTCGGCGGAGTTTGGTGGTCGGAGGTGCGATGGTGGCGGAGTTATAGGAGGAAGGGTGGTCGACTGACAGTGTAGGGAGGTGTGGCCCGAGTTGGTGTGGTCGGCTGGAGAGGTGGCTGCCGGCGGCGTAGTGGTGGTTGGCGGTGGTGGCAGGTGGGGGGACGGTCCGGCGAAGGTGTCGGGTCAGTGTGGTGGCGTCTGGTGGTGGCGCTAGGCTGGCGTCGGGCTCGGGGAGGTGGAGTTGGGGTCGGGCTGAAGGATGGGTTTGGTTGGGGGAAAAAGGGTTTTGGGTATTTCTAGGGTTTTGTTTTTCTTTTAATGAGTACTAATGCATGTATATGTAGGAGAGAGAGTGAGGGGGGGCTGCCTAGGGGTTAGGGCCGGCTGTAGGAGGGTTTTGGGGAGTTGGGGTAATTTCTACATGATGAGGGGAGGGCTAGGATTTAGTTATTCAAAATGTAGGGCCATGATGTGCCCTACATAAAGTGGTATAAGTACATAGGAAAGGGGGGGAAATCAAATGCATACGGTTGGTCATGACCATCTCTTTTCTCCATGATGGTTTGGGCCAATGAGAGGGGGGCACCTCATTACAATTTTGCAATTTGGGCACTGAACAATTTGGTATTTGCACAATAACTAGAATTGGGGATTTAATGTAACCAAACACCATGTTTGGTGTTCCTCATTGGACTAGGGTGGTGTATGGTATTTTGTATGAGGCTTGTGGGTGTGGATGTAGGTTTGGGTTGGAGTTGGGTCTAATTTAATTGAGGTTAGGTAGCCACATTAATTAATTTATAATTAATGTAACGGGTGTTTCTAATTTAATTTAAATAAAATCTGAGAGTCTAAATTAGGTTGGACAAGGGTCATTGGTGTAGTAGGCTCAGTGTACAATATTATCGTGATCTGGGTTGGTCAAAACTGGTTGAGGTTGGGTCTCAATGTCAATTGGAACGGGCAGCGAACGTAATTACGTAATTTAATTAATTTGCGCACGGACGTTTGTAACGACTTTTGTGCGACTAGAATTGGGCACGAAAATTGGTATCCGGGGTTTGTTCTAGGTTCAATATAATGGGTTTACAGGTCTAGGTCAAATATGTAGCATTAGCTTTAGGGTAACAGCTATGGTATCATCCCAAATCATCAAATCACTTTACAGGTATTTATAATACTAGATATTAATCATAATTAAGTCAGGTTAACCCTAATTATGTTAATTAAATTAGTTAACCCTAATTTCTGGTCGAGGGGGTTTACAGTATGGCTGCCATCACACAAGTGTTCTGGAGCTAATACTTGAACTCTTTGTGTTTTCACTCGCTTAACGAATAAAAAATTCTCTAAGTCCAAAAGAGTAACATGCGGCCGAGTGACCTATGTGGTCTGGAGAGTATTCAACCACTATTCCTTGGACGCGTCACTACGAACCGTGGGAACATATTTCTATTATTTTATCTTTTCTTTCTGGCACACTTTATGGCTTGTCATATCCATCACTTCAGTCACTTTTCTTTGACATACATCACTTTGGCACTTCTTCTAAGATAGTGAACTTTTTTTTGGAGCATGCGTCTTGGGGGAACATGCGGCCTTGGATCGTATGCGGCCTAAGGTAGCATCAGGCTTGGGATTTTATGCATCTGATAGTCCATGCGACAACTGTCTCATGCGCCACGTGTGCATGCAGCTTAGCTATTTTACTTGGAATATTTCTATGTTCTGAGTGGTTGGTCTTTACAATTGCTTGTGAATGATCCTAAGAAAGAATGGACCTAGTAACCCGACCTTTTGCTAGACATGACCAAGTGCTAGAATTGACTGTGTCATAAGTGACTAACAATCTATGTGCGTAACATGAGCTATATGTCCCAATGTGATAAGGATCGTACGACCAACTATAAGTTTGGTAATTTGACCTAATTTTTTGTATCATGCTGATATAATTACTATATGCTACGTGTACATGTATTATAAATGGGCAATGAGGTACGACATAACTTGCTACGTGCTATGAGATTATATATTTCAGGTTGTGCATCGACAATGCCTCCTATAATACGCGATATATAATATTATTATATTATTTTCCTAGCACGGGCATGGAATATGGGTCAACTACCAAAGTATGGCTAAGACTTGTTATTTTTTGTATCACGCTCGGGTGATCCAGTTGAATTATCAAGTAACAAAGTGGATTCGTATCTAGCGTGGTCGTACTACGGTACGACACATAGGAGAATTGATCATATGACCACGCCATGGGATTCCTAACATAACCATAGGGTTAACTTAGGCAACTAAAATTGGTAGAGCATTGGAAAGGATGTAATTCTAAGATCGTGCACATTAGCCACCTCAGACAACTGTCTTGACGTACAAGGATGACCCTTTTGGATATTGGTCACGTCCGCACTACTGGACGACAATATTCGAATAATTATTTTGTACAATGCGTTCTATGTGATATAGCATGGTAGCCTTACGAGGGACCGATGCATAATATACAAGTGCTATATAATTTTTATGGTTCGGTTAGCCCCGCTTAATAGCTCACAATCTGAGGATTTCTCTTATGCATCTAATATGAGATAACTCAGACTCCAATGTAGCAAGCCGTACAATTGATTTACCATTATATAACTTGACTTGGTTGTGATTGTATTATTTTGTTAGTAGTCTAGGGACATGGATTATTATAGTGTGATGGTTTAACCTTTGTCCTTGTTTAGTTGTAGGGTTGGGCTATTATGCTAAGATAAACTATGGATCGAAACCATGACACATAACCTAAATTATACCTATCTATTACTTTGGATTTTGTTTCTCCATTTCGTAATTCCTTTGTGGTACTTGCTATTTGGGGTCTAACCCCATTGGTTTTATATTCCCAGGTTTTGAGCCAGTTCCAGAGGATCCAGCTTACTTCCCCCCTTTCTGATGGCGTACACCAGGCGGATGGTCGCTGAAGGATACGAGTGGGTTTCTTCTTCCTTGCTACTTAATCATATATTTTACTCTTTTGGGGAGTTTAGCCACCGGAGCGTAAATTTAGACATTTAGTTTTCTTTACATGATTGTAATTAATCAGACTGTAGCTGATCATAGTTTTGTACTTTTGCTACTCTTCCAGCTTTTATTTTGCACAGCTGGTTTCCAGAATATTGTGGCAGGGCATTTGGGACATCTTACTTTATTGTCATATATGTTCTATGTTTATTGTTCTTGACTGATTGAGATAATAGATGTGTTGTGTGACCCTAAGTGACTTTTTTGTAGAATGCACCCCCTTGTCTAGTTAAAATCGTGATCACCGTACGACGTATAGTACCTTATATGGGGTAGCTAGCCATGTACACCTCCGTATTTTAATACTAGGGCATGATAAATCCTTATTACTTTCAACCTTTTAGAGTATCACCCAAGAATAGAGCGCATGGTTCCAGAGAAAATGGTGCTCTTCCACATCTTAGGAGGCCTCATCAGCTAGATTTGGAGGCCTTCCTCCTCCTTATCCTCTGCCACTACGTGAGCTCTTCCGAAGCATGATGGAGGCATAGAGAACTCAAGCAAAGGCCCGAGGGCAGCAGACAGAAATACTGAGGGCAGGAAGAAAAAATGCTTAGAAGGTTACCCTTACAACCACGGAGAGGGTTGCCCAGCAATAGGAAAAGTAGGTCACTCAACCAAGGGTATGTAATATCCAGGTCTTCAAAAAGATGGAGCCACGGACGTTCAAAGGGACCAGGGAATCCTCTACGCTGATGAGTAGCTCGAGGATATCAAGCGTATCATGAGGGTTTTCCGTCTTTTAGAGGACCTGATTATTCCAGCTTTGGGCTTGCAGCTTCACGATATCACCCACTTCAAAAATAAGGCCAGATTTGAGGATCCTGATTTGACCTAGGACCAGTTCAGGGACCTCTTTAAGAGAAATTTCTTTTCTTCTATGGCCAAAGGAGTTATGGAGAAAGAATTCTAGAACTTGGAGTAGAATGAGATGAACGTGGATGAGTACATTACAGATTTTGGCAAGCTAAGCTAATTTGGAGAGTATATGGTAAGGGACCAAGAGGATAGGGCTCTATGGTTCATAGATGGCTTGATCCAGGAGGTCAAGGTCCATATTTCTTTGGCATATATGACTTTTCCTGATATATTGGCTAGAGGCTCAGCGAATCGAGGTATATGTGGGCTTTTGGATCTAGAGGAACCGGGATGCTTACTGTGGTAATGGTAGTCAGGTGCCGGCAAAGCGTCCACAGTTTTAACCAAGGACCTTTCCACAATAGCAGCAGTATCATACCCTAGTCATATCCGCAGCTTAGCAGGTGCAGCGATATCCACAGAGACAAGTGCAACAAGCTTCCCTATGCAACTATTGTAAGAAGCTTGGGCACTCATGGGAGGTCTGCAGGGAGAGATTGGGCGTGTGCTTATTCTGTGGATTGCCTGTACATCAGATGAGAGAGTGTCCTACCACACCTCCTATAGGAGGAGCCTCAGCCCAGAGAGGACCAGTTGGACGGCCAGTGGCCCCGTAGCCGAGAGGATCACCACTTTCTATGCAGCAGCTGTTTGCCCAACATGAACAGAGATGAACTTTCCAGCAAGGCCAAGATTTTGCAATGACGGTTGAGGAGACAGAACCCATGGGTGATGTGATAATAGGTTCTATTCTTCTTGACTCATTTCTAGCTACTACTTTATTTAATTTTGGTGCATCATATAGCTTCATATATGTATCTTTCGTGCTTAAACATAGTTTAGTAATAGAACCCTTGGGTAGAAGTTGCAATATTATGATTGGTAGAGGCATTATCCTAGTCAATGATACTTGCAAGGGGCGTCGTATTACCTTAGGAGGCCGTGATTTGGATGCTAGTTTACTCGTAATGCCACTTCCGAGTTTTGATGTTGTCCTTGAAATGGATTGGTTGAGTAGGCACCATGATAGCATAGACTGTCATGGAGAACGTGTGTTGTTCCGCCCTACAAGAGAGCCAGAATTTAAGTTTGTTAGATGAGCAGTAAAATATGGTGATGGGATTATTTGTGGAACTATAGTAGAGGAGAAGGGCTTGCCACATCCCATTATCGTAGAGTTCCTAGATGTATTTTCCGAGGAGTTGCCAGGATTCCCATCGGATAGAGATCTAGAATTCTCTATTAACTTAGTACCGGGCGCAGAGCCGGTGTCGTAGCAGGTCTACCGGATCAATAATAGCGAGCTAGCAGAGCTGAAGAAACATGTTGATGAATTGCTAGACAAGGGTTTTATTATATCGAGTTCCTCGCCTTTGGGTGCCTCGGTCTTATTTGTATCAAAGAAGGATGGTTTGATGCGAATGTGCACCACTATAGGGCCCTGAATAACCTCACCATCAAGAATAAATACCCACAACTAAGGATAGATGATCTTTTCGATCTATTGAGCGGCGCGAGGGTATTTTCGAAGATTGCCTTGAGGTTTGGCTATCATCAGGTGATGGTAAAGAAGGAAGATATTCTGAAAACTATATTTCGAACAAGATACAACAAATATGAGTTTATGGTGATGCCGTTTGGGTTGACTAGTGCCCCGGTAGTCTTCATTAACTTGATGAACAAGATATTCCATCAATACCTTGACAAATTTGTGGTGGTGTTTATAGATGACATGTTAGCCCCGAGTCTTAATCAAAGATGGTAAAACAAGAAGTTGAAGTTGAGATCAGAAGTTCACACAAAAGTGTCCTCTCTAATATACCTTGATCAAATAAAGAACTATATAAATATACAATATAGTAGTTGATTGCAACTCCTTCTAAATCATAAAATTCAAAAACCAAAAACACGTTCTTCCTTGCAAACGCAGTTACAATTGAGATAGAACATTTACAACTAGAAGAAGAGGAGAGAAATATAGAATAAAAATTATTCTTGCTAGGGTAGTGAAGACCACCTTTTCTCAAAGCAAGATTCGTCCTCTATCGACCATCTGCTCCCAGGAGCCAGCAAGTTCATAAGAGAACTTCTCGAACGCTCGTAGTCACATCTTTGTATGACTCGAACGGACTCCTTTGGACTCCTCTTTCTCAATTTTGGTATGCTTCAAAAGGAGGCTAGAGGGCTTTTTATATAGGGAAGGATGAAAGCCCATCCTCCTCTTCTTTCCGATATTAGACTAAAAAGCTATTATACAAAATTTATATCCCACAATCGCAGCCAATGCAGATCCCGCTCAGTACCCGTTCAGCACTCGCTCAATACCCTTTCAACTACTGTTCAGCGCCCGCTCATCACCCGTTCATGCAACACGGGCATGCAACACACGCATGCAACCCAAGCATAAAATCAGCGCAACAAAAGCACACAACTGTCTTTCAATGATGCTGACGTGCTAAGTTCAAAGTGTGCCAAAAAGTGCCACTTTGCGCCCTTGAGCACGAGTCCGAGTCGCTAAGCCTCTTAGGGGCTTAGCGCCTATGGAATAATATCCAAGAGCATGACAAAAAGATTAAAAGCTTTTATTGAGTAGTTAATCTTTTTTTCTCCTAATAAAACACCCCCACATGGCACCCATGTGCCCCACCAAACCTCAACTCATACAAAGTATTATATTGAGATACTCACTTGGTGGTGTTGCTAATATAGGACTATCTTTACTAGTCCAAAGGTAAAAACATCAACAAATCTCCACATATCTTAATATATGGGTTGAGCGTTTCCCACAGTGATTGCCCATCATGCATTAGGATAGATTATCACGACCCGCACCCGGAATTGGGGCACGAGTACGCGGGTACGCCCAGCCTACGTCGCAGCATCGGCGGTAGAACGTTGTCTAGGTCATGATACTAACTATGCAATCTCACACGAGCATCCAATCTCCATAAGGAGGCACGGATGACACAAATATAAATGAACAACATACTCAATCACATAACTACAGCACGATAAGATATCGAAGAACAAAATAAAATACAACACAAGTCTAAATATAAATAATCTAACTCAACAAATATCCAAGTCTCAAAAAGTATGCCGGAGACAAATCCGGTACCAAATAGTCAACTAAAAGAACTAACCAGAAAACTAGTGATTCCGGCTAGACCTCCCAGAATCATAACTGAAATACCAAGTCCAAGTCTGCAGCTACTCACCATATGGTCCATAAAGTGTTGGATACCGATCCTCTAAGGCATAGTCTGGAAAAATATTTCCAGTCAGGAAGGAGCAAAGTACAATCTTAAATAACAGTTTTATTTAATTGATAAGGGCTATAAAGCAATAAACATATGATGCTAGATGCTGAGAGAAGTCAGTGAATAAATGCAATAGCAAAATAAGAGACAGGCAATGTAAAGAGACAGGCAATATAGGCAATATGATGCAGTCAGTGCATATATGAAATAAAGAGAACAAGGTACAATATCATATACGGGTGATGTAGTATATGATCTAAAATAGAGAACTGTAATCTATTTTTAATTATTGAAATAGTAGTTTCGAAATATGATCGGCTTGGGAACATGTACGAGAGCTATATGGCCTGGCTAAACATATGTGAAGAGCATGATTAACACTTACATTGTTCTATACTTGTATAAAAGGGGTATGATCACATTTTTTACTAACTACTCCTCCGCCCCCAACTAGTACTGTGGATCCAACCTTGACACGTCACGATACACGAGCAATATTCAATCTATCATGTACGATGTCAAATATAATATCGTGTACAATGTCAATACGATAATTAATGTAACATCTCATGACTGCAGATTCAAGCTATATACTAGTCCGTGTAGCACAGTGTCAAGGATTCAGATGTAACATTTCTAGATTACTGAACTTATAAAAATTATCAAGGAATTGGAAATTATTAGAGAATGTACTTGCCTTGGGTCCTTAGCTGGTAATACCAATGTCCTGTTCCAGAGTATCGCTTGGATGAACCAACAGTCCTATAGACATATCACAAATATAACATTTGTATCAGATGATACACTAACATAATCAAAATACACTGGCCTCAGGGCTATGCCAGGCATGACAATTAGTCAACTTGGGTTAAGTTCGTCAAGTTGCACGGGCGTCACGTCTGTGATTGCAGGGAAAGACAGACGATCAAAATGGTACGGGGCTTGCCAGTACGTCAGTGTACGTGTGGCAGTCTGTTAACAGTTCACAGGGCCAGAGGTCATGTGTAAATACGGGGTATCCGTATTTACACATGAGTCATCTAGTATGGATACATATGTAAATATACATTTATACTCAGAATATATATACCAAAAATATGTATTAATATATGTACTAAAATATTTTAATACAGGTACTAACATACACTATGTATGTACATATATACTAATTTGAGAATATACTATATATATATATATGTATATATACATGTATATATATACTAATTGAAAATACACATATACATTTACACATACACATATATACGTAGACATATACACATACACGCACATACACATATATACGTACACATATACACACATACGTGTATACACACATATACATATATACGTATTTATATACATATATATATATATATATAATGAAGGAGGGAAGGGGGAGAGAAATCTTATGGTGGTGGTCAGCTGGCTGGCCGGCCGAAGGGGGCTCGGGATGAGCTGGGGAGCTGGGGGAATGGTCGGACTGGCTTCAGGTGGTGGTGGTGGTGGTATACGGTGGTGATGGTGGTGGTTGTATGATGATGGTGGTGGTGATAGGTGAAGAGGACAGTAGTGGTAGTAGTTCTGGTTGCTCCGGGTCGGGGTTGCTCGGGGATGAACAGCCGGGCCAGAGTTGCAGAGGTGGAGGCTCGCAGGAGCACAGCTCGGGAAGAGTCGGCTGTGTGTAGAAATGGAAGAGATGGAGGAGAGGAGGATGGCGAGGCTGACCGCCAGGGTATCGAGGCGGTGGGTGGAGGAGTTGCTCGGCGGGGAGTGGCTGACCTTTGTCGGAGCAGATGGAGGCTGGAGGAAGTCGGGGTCCGTCTGCGGGGGAGATGCACGGTGGAGTCGGGTGGAAGCTGCTGTTGATGCTGACCGGAGTCGTGTGGTCTGAACCGGAGTGGGAGCTGCGGGGGGGTCGAGGAATGCACAGTCGGCCGGAGGAGGGGAGTATGGAGGAGATCAGACGCTCGGGTCGGGGCTGGCCGGACTGACAGCGGGAAGAGTCTCGGCCGAGGAAGAAGGCCGGGGTCATGTATAGTGTGATGGGGGATGATGATTTCCCCCCTCTAAATATTTCAAAATACAAAGGAGAAGGGGAAGAAAGGAAGAAGAGGAAGAAGAAGAAGAAAATAGAAGAAGAAAGGAAGAAGAAATTTCCTACGTTAGAGAGAGGGAGTAGTGAGGTGAGAGAAAAATGGGGGCTTCCCTAGGTTTGGGGATTAGGTTTAGGTAGGAAAGAGTGTGGGTGATGGGACATTAAATAGGGTGGTGTGTGTGTGAATGAAGGGTGATGATGCACCCATTGAATGGATGGTCAAGATTTGACATGGAGGAATTCTTCATGTGGGGATGAGGGTGGTTGACTAGTCAAATATTAGGGCTCCTCCATTGGTTTGAGCCAATGGGGTATTGACACCTAATATAAATTTGTAAATTAGCCCCCTTAAATTTGGGTATTTGTACAGACAAATAAAATGATGAAAATTTGGTGGACGATTCGGTGTTTGGTATTTTGTAAGGTGAGGGGGCGTTGTGTGTGTTGTATGGGCTTAATTAGCGGGGTACTGGAATTAAATCGGAATTTACGGAATTAGTCAAAATGGTATCCTCAATTTAATTAGAAATAAATGCAAGCTGTGTTCTAAAATTAATTAGGAGTACATGGGGCCAAAATTAGGTCGGGTCACAAATATCATTAGTGAAAAAGACTCAGAACAGAATATTACCCTAATTTGGGTTGCAGGAAGAATGGGTCAAGATTGCCTCCAATTTCGATTAGAACGCACAACGATACAAAGTTGGAATTTATTTAGAAATTAAATAAACGTCCGCGATGAATATTGTGCGGCTAAAATGAAGCACAAGAGAGCATAATTATGAGTTGCAAAAAATGGCATAATGGAAGGCAGGCATGTCTAGGGCAAGGTTGTAAAATTTGTTGGAAGGCAAAAGCTAGGGTAGCGCTCCAAATATCGAAGCAACGACAATGCGCAATAATTAAATAAATTATGGTAATTAATCACAATCCCAATTAATTAAATTCTAAATAAAACAATTAAATACATAATCCCATAATTCGATTAGGTGTTCGTCTAGTGGGCTTCTAGGTCAAGTCTACCAGCTCAAACATTAATGAATACTGTATATAATAATATATTTAATTACACATCTCACACAATTATTTAATTTAAATATATATACTGTAAAACCCCTATTTCTAAAAAATTGTATTTTTTTATTAATTAATAATTTAATTATGATAATTATGTGCTAAATAGGAGAAATAGATTTTTAATAATTTTTATTTTAGGTGTTCGGACACTTAGAGGATTTATGGGACCATTAGGAATTTTTCGGAATTTATTCCATGTAGGAGACCCCTTGAGCAGTTGCTAGCCTAATGGTGTGCATTATTCTAATCTATAAATTTATTGTGAGTATATATATATAAATATATGTATACAAATATATATATGCATATATATATATATTTAAGAAGAAGAAAAGAAAAGAAAAGAAGTATAAAGAAATAATTAATAATATAATACTAATAATAATAATAATAATAACTAATACTAATTCTTAAGCAAACCATTAAAGCAACCTAAAGCAAAAACCATTCCATTCCAACACACAGCCAACCAAAAGCACCACAGCCACCCCTTTTCCTTTTGAGGAGCAGCAACCTTACGAGCCGCGCGCGGAAGACTCCCCCCCTTTTTCTAACTTGCTTATATATATATCCTATATATATATATCGCTACTTATATTTATAAAACCCTAACCTAAAATCTTTAGACCCTCCTCTTCTCATCTAGACCTAGAAAGAGCTGCCACCGCAGCCAGAGAACTCCGCCAGACCGTCCAAACCATCCCGACGACCCCGACCTCGTGCACTGTAGTTTCCCACTCGAAGCACCTTCGCTCCAAAATTGTTTCCCGTCGACTCGCTCGACCAAACGCTGTTTCGTCTTCACCAGTATGATCACCCCTTAACCCTCTTCCATATTTGTATTATAGCCAACCTCGGAAAACGTGTACCCCTAGGTAAAAAATAGTACCCAAGTTGGCACGAGCAGACCCAATTCTAGAATCGCAGAAAACTGCGGTGACCACCTATATTGCCGAGTTCGTATCTCCAACCACAGAGATCCGAATTCGGTGATTCTTTTTTATACCTGTAGAATACTTGACCTAGTTTACTTTCTGTTTAATAACCCTATGCTATTAGTTGCTGTGGAAAGAATTATATTCGTCACAAAACCGCGCGAACCCACTTTTTCCAGATTTCCAAAAGTTGGAAAACGAAGCACGCCCCGCCAAACAGGACCGCCCCGCCATGTACCAAGTGTACCGAATGGTGCAAGCAGTGTAACCGGACACGTAAAAATTCGTAGGGACTGATTCGGACGCGTGTGCGCGCCGGAATCTGGCTGTATCCACGGACACACTCCGTGTCGTAACTTCTGTGGAACTCGCGCGTATTTTGTGCATGCTTGTCAGATTGTGACGAAACTTGCGCCACTGGACTCGTGGTAATGCGCTGGTCCTGTGACCCAATTTTCACGCAATTTTGAGACGGTTGACCAAATCGCCAATTGGCGGGCCCCACAGTTGACTTTTTGGACAAAATTGAGTTCGGCCCATCGGAATCCACATTTGGATATACCGTTGGGTTCGTATTGACATTTAGAGTTGTTTGACCTATATTTTGTCCCATTTAGAGAGTGTTACCCTTGGCACGCCTTTCGGTGCAAAGTGGGCCACATGTGGACCCCACTTTTACCTGAAATTACCGTTTTGCCTCTGTGTCCAAATTGGACGAAAGGAAAGTACTTTTTAGCTATTTTGCTTATTCTGGGAATGTTGGTGATATTTATTTCAGTATCCGGAGACGTTCATTCTGAGGCCGTAGCTTCTGACTCTTGGTGTTGACATTGGGACACTACATTTTGCAGCCTTCTTGCCAGGCAAGATACCTTGCCAAATTGTTACAGTACTTTTGCATGCTATTTATATTTCTTTATATTTATTACATTTCTGTTTATTCTTGTATGTGTAGTTTTCTTTCAGTCATTACTATATATTAGATATGTTGACACACACTTGACACTTAGTATCATAAAGGACAATCATTAGGCGTATGGGCTTTAACCACTCTGGTAACACCATAGTCACTAGCACGCACTATGGTGGGTCATGTCCGATGGTCGCTACCGCCGAGGTATGTCGATTGATGGAGTCCGAGGGTCGCTACCCCCGAGGTATGCCGGCTGATGATGTTCATGGACGAGTGCATGAGTTGTGAGGCTTAGATCGAGTAGACAACCCTTGCCCATACGTCGAAAAGTTGTCCTCATTTGCATTCATATAGATTGTCTTGTACAGCGTACTTATTTATTTTCAAATTATATGCATGTTTACTGTATTCAAGTTGGCTCGTATTTTCTGTATCTTGTTACGTCCCTCTGAGGACCTGGTCCTCTGCCAGGTGTATCTGCTATTGGGTATTTGCAGGAGAACGGGCCTGGACCTGACGCATTCCTTTCTGCCGAGGAGGTCTTACCTTCTGAGCATCGTTGATTATCTGGCGATGGATTCTTTTAGCTGTTGCACTTCTGTCTTCACATTATTTTATATTGGAGATTTTATACTCCTCTCTCATTTTAGTTTTGGATATAGTCATTGGTAGTGGATTAGTCTCCACCCGACTATTATTTTAGATATTTCAGACTCCTTATTCTAGTTTTGTATTTCTTTTCTATGACTTGTTGTGTGGATGAGATTAGCATATCTGTGACTTGTGATATTATATATACCATATGTGAGTTTATATTCATATTACAGCGTACGTATGGGTTATGGTTTCCATATATTGGAGTTGCCATATCCATGCGGCTGGCATGCTTACGTGTTCCTAGTCCTACGTATTTGGGACTGGGGTGTGACATATACTATTCATGAAATCATTTAATTGTAACTACCACAATATTAATAATTATAAAAATTCGAAAATACCCCTGTTTTTGGAACGTGGTAGTGACATAGATATTGCTTCAACTTGAATCTTCCCATATGGGTCGAATAACAGTATGATACAAAATTGGACTAAGCCTTAAATTTTGTACCATAGCTTCAATTCTTCCCACTTACACAATGACATCAACTGTGCTTTCGGTTTCACATTAAAGGCCCTTTGCATACCTAGTTTTGGTATATGTATCTTGGTCTTCTACACATTTATCCTCAAGAGACGGCCTATATCTCTTTCTATACACTCTAGGTGAGTTCTTTTAAAGAGTTATTGGCATGAATTCTTGTGCTTCCTTGCGGTGCTACTCCGCTAGGACATGGCCCAAAGCCGAGGTCCCACCTTATTATGGTCTCATCCACTATAGCATGAGTTCTGAGCTTCTTTGTAGTGTCAAACTACCCAACATGAAGCCTTGTGCTTCCCTGCGGTGTTATGCCGTTGTGACATAGCTCACGTAGCCGAGGCTTTACTTTCTCTAGGTATCTCTAGGTCGTGTCACACCACTGTAACATGACGATACTGACCTCTTTGTAGTGCTGCCTACCATTCTTTATTTTATAGCATTAGGCCACCTGCCTATATGCGGTGCTACGCCGCTGTAACATGGCTCACAAAGCCGAGGCATTACCCTATCTTGGAACCTCATGGTAGTGTCACCTACTGTAGCATGGAGTTCTCGGATCCTTTGTAGTAGTGCTATCGTGCTTCCTGTGAAGCACGCCGGATATTCCAAATGTCCTAGAACTCAATAAGGCGTCTAAGCCATCCTCTCACATGATCTTATTCTACTCAAAGAACAGATAGTAGACAATAGTAGTTCTGGGTCCGTAACCCCTCAATGTCTCAAAGGACTACCTACTATTCCTGATATTCTCTTAGTCAATGATTATTCTTTGAACCAAAAGCTAGATGCCTAGTAGATTTATCTTTGAACTATTAACATAAAAATTTATGGTAGTATTACAAAGATAGAATATCAGAAGTCCTTCAAGCCCATTTATGTTGTGTCCTTGACTATATGCAGTATTACACAACTATGACTTGGTCTGAAGCCAAGGCTTTATCCTGTCAAGGTACCTTATATGGTGTAGCCACTGTAACATGGAGTACAACGCTCCTTTATATTTTTTTTGATCAGTTGGTGCTTGAGGTCTTATATGAATGGATCCGCTAGACCCTCCTGACTCATATCATCAACCACAGTAATGATGCCATCTTTGATGTGCTCATGTGGTGTCTTGAACGGATCCGCGTGAACTGACTCAACATCCCTACAAAAAAAGCTATGTCAGGTCTTGTGGCAGTTTTTGCATACATCAAACTTTCGATGATGCATGAATACTCCAGCTGTCTGACACTTTTTCTCGGATTTGACTTCAGCTTCTTTTCATACCTTTACGGATTATCGATCCCTGGAAGATTCTGATAACCATAGCGTGTGAGCATCTTCTCAATATAATGAGACTGTGACAGTGCCACTCTAGTGCCCGTCCGGATGACCTTGATCCCTAGGATCACATTAGCTCCCCAAGTCCTTCATACTAAACTTATATGAGAGGAACTTCTTTGTCTCAGTAAAACATGCTTGATCCATGCCCAGGATTAGCATGTCGTCCACGTATAGGCAACCAATGACTCCTCTCCCTTCAGCAAACTTTTTCGTCTCACTGACCATGTAGTCGTTTGATGTTATAACTTTATCAAACTTTTTATGCCACATCTTGAGAGCTTGCTTTCGACCGTATAACGATTTCACCAACTTGCAGACTTTGTCTTTAAGGTCCTTGACAATGTATCCTTTTGGTTGTTGCATGTAAATCTCTTTGGTCAATTCACCATTCAGGAATGTTATTTTTACATCCATTTGATGTATAACCAGTTTATAGATTGTACTTATAGCAATCAACATCTTGATGGTCGTCATCTACGCTACTGGAGCATATGTGTCAAAGTAGTCGATCCACTGCTTTTGAGAAAACCCCTTGGCTACCAGCCTTGCCTTGAACTTCTCAATAGTTCCATCGACCTTCATCTTCTTTTTGAAGATCCATTTGCAACAGATTGGTTTAGCTCCTTCAGGCAGATCGACCAACACCCAAGTGTTGTTGGAGATTATTGAGTCATACTCATCATTTATAGCCTTCCTCCAGAAGACAGTGAATCTAGACTTCATCGTCTCATCATAGTTAAGCGAATCTGTTTCTGCATGATAGGTGGCAAAATTATCTCCGAATTCCTTATGTCTCCTCACCCGCTTAGACGCTGGTTGCAAGCTCTGGTTCAAACATTGTCTCTAGAATGACTTTTTCTTGGACTACATCTTCATTGGAAGCGTTAGCCTCCTGTGCACTCACACTATTCTCCAGAATATCTCCAGAAATAATGTACTTGTGCCTTGCAAATTTATGTTTCAAAGAATTCTGCGTTGTAAGATTTTAATGATATAATTTGACTTAATATCAAGGAACCTCCGAGCATTACTCTTCTCAGCATATCCCGGGAAGATTGTCTTTGTAGTCCTTGTTCTTAGCTTTTGAATCTTCAAGTCTGGAAGCTTCACATACGCCAGACACCCCATACTCAAATGACATTCAAGTTGGGTCTGACTTTGAAACAGAGTTAATGAGGAGTGACATTGAAAGTTGCGTACAATACTCTGTTCAGAATGAATATAGCCGTTAGTGCAGCTTCTTCCCAGAAGCAGTTTGAAAGATCCACAGTTAACAGTATTGACTTTATTATCTCTGTTAATATTCTATTCTTCCGTTCAGCTTCTCCATTTGATCGAGGAGAATTTGGAGCAGTCATCTCATTGACAATTCTATGTTCTTTGTAGAACGATGCGAATTCAATGGACCCATACTCTCATCCTTGATCACTTCTGAGTCTCTTGAGTTATTGTCCTTTTTGACGTTCAGCCTCAGTCCTGAACTCCTTGAACTTCTCGAATGTTTCATCTTTTGTCTTGATCAGATAGACGAATGCATACTTCGAGTATTCCTCGGTAAAGGTAATAAAATACTTTATCTTTTATTATTTTACCCGTTTGAAAGATTTTTATGTAATCTTTGTATGCGCACAGACCTCACACTTCTCTACCTTCTTAAACCTATATTTGGAGATAAGTCATAGACTAGACATCTTATGGTACAGAGTATATGTCCTAGACTTGGTGTCCCACACCTCTTGTAATGAGACTCTACTCACAAGCAGAAGCTCGACCATTCATCTGATATTGAAGCCTTGTTCCAAAGTATGTCTCCTGCCAAGATATCACCATTTGGCAACCATGGATGTTCACTCTCAAGTCTGCAATAGACTTCCTGAGATTAGTCCCTTGGTAATCACTGGTACTTTGCTAAACGTACTTCTTTGACTATAACTTCTCGAAGTCCAGAACCATTGTCCCAATCCCCATATCGTATGCTTGATCCTTTTTCGCTATCTAGTTCTTCGACCTTTTTCAGTGATAGGCTTGACCTCGGTGAATTGCTCTTTCTAGAGCTCCCTTAGCTAGATGCACTAGTATCTATTCACCAGTCAGCAACCACGCCGGATGACTTAATCTGCACAATCATAGCAAGCGAGTTAAGTAATCAAAGTAACCAAGTTAGGATTTTACCTTGCTATTGTTTTAAAATTGGATCTGTAGTCCTCATTCTCATGATCCTTTCTGCTTGAAGAGACAAGCGCCAAGGTACTCATAGCCCTATGCGCATAACCTGGTTGCTCATAGACCTTGCTTAGAGCTAGCCACATAGACGCTTCCATGCGCCAAGTTATGCCATGCGCCGAAAGAACGCCATGCTCAGTGACTACACTGCACTGAGCCTGCCATGCGCAGTTAGTGCACTATGCCAAGACTGCTTATGTCCTGAGTTCTTCCATGTTCTAATTGTTGCCATGCGTAGATGCATAGTGCCAGTCTCTCTTCAAAAACTACAGTAGAATTCTTTATGCGGCTACTAGCTTCAGACATCTCCATGCTCCAATTTGTATCATATGTAGACTTCCTTTCTCATGAAATGCGCGTCTCCAGCGATGCCATATCAAGTTTACTTCAATCTGTAGGAATGGTAGAGACTAAATTCTCTCTATCTACGTCCAATATTTTATATAGGACTCCTTCCTCATCCAAATGATTGAAGTGTAAGCTCGTAAATCTTCTCAAGTTAGTAAAAACTTGTGTTGAGAAGACTGGCACGGTTGTTCTCTATCTTACTAGGATCTTGCTTTAAGATTGTTAGTCCCGAGGCTTAATCAAAGATGGTAGAACAAAATTAAAGTCGATATCAGGAGTTCACACAAAAGTTTTCTCTTTGATATACCTCGATCCAACGAAGAACTATATAAATATACAATATAGTAGTAGATTACAACTCCTTCTGAATTACAGAATTCAAGAACCAAAATCACGTTCTTCCTTGCAAACGCAGTTGCAATTGGGACATAATGTTTACAACTAGAAGAAGAGGAGAGAAATATAGAGTATAAATTATTCTTGCTGGGGTGGTGAAGACCATCGTTGATTAAAGGAAGATTCTTCCTCTATCGATGATCTGCTCCTAGGAGCCAGCAAGTTCACAAGAGAACTTCTGGAACGCTCGTAGTCACCTCTTTTTGTGACTCGAATGGACTCATTTGGACTCCACTTTCTCAATTTTTGGTGTGCTTCCAAAGAAGGCTGGAGGGCTCTTTATATAGGGAATGATGGAAGCCCATCCTCCTCTTCTTTTCGATTTGGGACTAAAAATTGAATATACAAAATTGATATCCCACAATCGCAGCCGAGTACAGAGCCCTCTCATTGCCCGTTCAGCACCCGCTCAACACCAGTTCAGCGCCAATTTAGTACTCGCTCAGCGACCGTTCATGCAATACGCACATACAATTCGAGCATAAAATTAGCACAACTAAAGCGCACAAGCGACTTGCAATAATGCTGACGTGCAAAGTACAAAGTGCGCCAACAAAGCGCCACTTTGCACCCTTGAGTCCGAGTCCGAGTTTGAGTCACTAAGCCCCTTTGGGACTTAGCACATTTGGAATAATATCCAAGAGCATGACAAAATGCTTAAAAGCTTTCATTGAGGAGTTAATCCTTTTTTCTTCTAATAAAACACCCCCGCATGGCACCTATATACCCACTACACCCCATGTGCATACCTTAACTCATAAAAAGTATTATATTAAGATACTCATTTTGTGGTATAGCCAATATGGGACTATATTTACTAGTCTAAAGGTTAAAACACCAACATGACATTCTCATCTATTCCAAAATGCTAGAGGAGCATGAGAAGCATCTAAGGATTGTGTTGGAGACGCTCAGAAAGGAGAAGCTCTAAGGAAAGCTCTCAAAATATGAGTTTTTGTGGATAACGTAGAGTTCCTTGGGCATATGGTAACTAGAGATGGGATATCGGAGGATCCGAAGAAGATTGTTGATGTAGAGTCTTGGACCACTTCGAGTTCTGTTCCAGAGATCAGAAGCTTCTTAAGATTGGTCGAAATTACAAGAAATTTGTGAAGAAATTTTCTCGGATCGTAGGGCCGTTGATTAGACTCACTCAAAAGGATGTAGAGTTCGTGTAGACCGAGGAATGTCAGGCTGTATTTAATGAGCTAAAGAAAAGGCTGACTATAGTGCATATTTTAACAGTGCCTTCAGGAACATGTTGATTCTTCATTTATAGCGATGCTTCAGGGAAAGGCTTGGGTTATGTTTTTGAGCAGAACAAGAAGGTGGTAGCGTATGATTCTAGAAAGTATGACCACATGAGAAGAACTATCCAACGGATGACTTTTAATTAGCAGCGGTAATCTTCGCTCTGATGTTGTGGAGGCATTATCTATACAGAGAGCGTGTAAAAATATTCACTAACCACAAAATCTTGAAGTACGTCTTTACGCAGAAAGAGCTGAATATGAGGCAGCACAGGTGGCTAGAACTGATAAAGAATTTTGATATTTTACTACTTTATCATCTAGGGAAGGCCAACATAGTTGCTGATCCTTGAGCAGATATCTAGTAGCTATGTACCTGATTATGTATTGCCACTTGCTAGCAGACTTGGATAACTTGGGCATCAAGGTTATTATTCCTGGAGTGGGAAGGAAAATGATGGGCATGCAGATTTACTCTGGGTTGATGGACAAGATCCGAGAGATGCAGTATCAGGATGAGAGTCTATGAAGCATCAGAGCTCCGGTGCAGGCATGATTGTTAGAGGACTTCGCTATTGTAGAGGATGGTTCACTAAGGCATGGGACTAGGTTATGTGTGCCTAATGGTGACCTTCGGGAAGAGATTATTTATGAGGCTCATCGTTCCCAATATTCTATACATCCAAAGTCTAACAAGATGTACAAGGACCTGAGGGAACGCGTGTGGTGGTATGGGATAAAAAGAGAGTTGGCAGGCTTTATCTATAGATGTCTAGCGTGCAAGCAGGTCAAAGCCGAGAGACAGACACCAGAGGGTTGCTCCAACCTCTATGGATTCCCAAGTGAAAATAGGAACATATAATGATGGATTTTATTTTCGTACTTCCACGCACTCCAGGAGGAAAGGACACAATTTGGGTCTTTCTTGACAGGTTAACCAAATTAGCCCACATTTGCCCTTCAAACTGGGATTGTCCATGTAGAAGCTCACTGATTTATATGTGAGACAAATTGTTAGGGTGCATGGAGTTCCAGTAAGCATCATCTCTGATCGGGATAGCATATTTATCTCACACTTTTGGCAAAGTTGGCAGGCTAGCTTGGGTAACCAACTCAAATTTAGCAGTGCTTACCACCCTCAGATGGATGGACAGTCGGAGATGACTATTCAGACGCTCGAAGATATGCTTTGGACATGTGTACTAGATTTTGGTGGCTCGTAGGAGTACCATCTTCACCTGGTAGAGTTTATATAAAATAATAGCAATCAGGCCAGTATCGAGATATCTTCTTTCGAGGCTCTGTACGGTAGAAGATGTCAGCCTCAATTATCTTAGGATGATGTGGGCGAGAGAGCACTTTTGGAACTATAGATGGTAGTTGATGCTACAAAAATATGAAGCAGATTAGAAAGAGACTTCGCTGTAGGCCGATAGCCACCAGAGACCACTAGAGTTCGACGTATCAATTTATTTAGTTTATGGTCGATTATGTTCTTAGATTATGTGTTAAGTTTATATTTTGTCATAGGTTGGTGACCTAGTGTTCTTGAGGATTTCTTCGATACGTGGCACGATTTATTTTGGTAGAGGTGGAAAGCTTAGTCCATGGTTCATCGGACCTTTCAGTATTCTTGAGAAGGTTGATGCTGTAGCCTATCGACTAGCCTTACCGCCTACGTTGGAAGGAGTACACAACGTGTGCAATGTGTCCCAGCTAAAGTGATACGTGACAGATCCTAGCCATGTACTTGATCATTCTGAGCTGGTGGTTGGACCGAGTCTCAGCTACCCAGAATAAACCATAAAGATCCTGGATCGTAGGGAAATGGTGTTGAGTTACCAGACGATTCTGTTGGTTTGCTTCGCTTAGCGGCATAACTCTCTCAGTGAATCTACTTGAGAGAGAAAATATGTGATACGTGAGTGTTACCCCTAACTTTTTGCACCATGAGACATTTTTTTCCTTCTTGTACTTGTTTTACCGTAAATTGTGAGGACAAATTTATTTTAAGGAGGGTAGGTTTGTAGCATCAACTTTCCAATTAAATAATAATGATTATAATAAATAATATGCTAGTACTAATTTGTACTCATAGAATGAATACCACCAATAAGGTAACACTAGGTCCAATGGCTCATAAATAATTATTTTAGGGTTTAGAATCAAAAAATTAGGGCAATTATAATTTTATGGAAATTTGCTGTAGTCATTAATAATTAAAATATAATTTTGAGGACTTCGAAGAATTTATGAAGGAAGCTTAGAGGTAAAATTTGACCACAAATATTTTTCTAGGGTATAATTTCCTATTTTACATTTTCTATAATTTTCCATAATTTTTGGATATTTATAATATTTATTTTGAGTTATTTTAATTAAAATAATTAATTAAATAAGTTTCTGTAAATAAAACTTAAAAAAGAAATAAACCAACCTAGTCAACAACGTTGAGGGCCTACGCGTCAGTCGTCACAGACGGACGGACGGGGCCTACATGTCAGTGACTCTCCCGCGCTGGTGCAGGAGCAGCTCGGGTGTCACCCTCACTTTTTCAACTAAGGATAGTTTGGTAATTGGACATGGATATTTTTATTTTAAGGAATATTATATTAAATATTGTGCATATTGTAAATTTTATTTATTATATTATTTATTTATTGTTAGAAGTTATATTTTGTTTTGGACTTGTGTAGTGGACCTAACTAGTTTAGTTTAGATCCATGGACCAACATTTAATTCTAGATAGAATTGAGCCCAATAGTAAGCCCAATCATTAGGAGGATAAATTAATTAGTGAAACCAATTAGACTAGAACCTTCCCTCCTTAATTATTTCTTCATGACAAGCCCCAAGGGGTATTTTGGACTTTTTATAGTAGCTTGGAGGAGGGACAAGTGTCGGCCACCATAGAGGTAGAGAGAGACTCTCTCTTCTCTCATTTGTCATTCCAAATCTAGATCTGGAATTTTTTTCTCTTCCAATTTCTTCATTTCTACACCAATTTCTACTCAAATTTTTTCCCAATTCCTTCCCTATTCTTCATTGGAGGCTATTAGAACAAGGATCTACAAGGAGGAGCAAGGATCTACAAGTTGGAGGCTCTTTTCACTCAATTTAAAAATTTTATTGGAAATCCATCTCCCTATAGGTATAATTTAATTTTTATTCTCTCTAATTAGACTATAAATCTGTAATTTAATCATTAGGAACCACCTCATGTACTAAGACTGCCTATAGGAATTTGAATTAGGTTCATAGGAGGCCTATGGAAAAAGTTATATGGTATTTTATGTCAATTTTGGAGAAATTCCGAGATTGGCACATCTTGTGTTTGTCAATAGGTCAATTAGACCAAATTGACATGTGTCTGATTGTGTGTGACTAGTGTCGTATCCACAATTGAATATGTGTAGGCCGTATACCAATAATTTGGTAATACGGGTTGATTTGGGAGTTTTTCTCCGACACGGAGGGTTTGAGCATATCATATTTTGATACGGGCACGTAGTTGAGTAGGTAGTTCTTTGTATTATTCATAATTATGATTTTAGACTTGTTCGTGTCCTTGGGGATGCATTTAGTTGTGTGGTGGAGCCGTATTGCAATCATATCATAGAATGAGTGTGATATGAGTGTGGTGCACTCCTCGTGTTTGTTTTATTATATTTTAGATCTAATATACCTTGGTAATAACTATTAGAATGTTATAATTATAATGGATGTATGATATATATATATATATATATATATATATATATATATGTCTACGTTTTATTTTGAGGTATTAGTGGCCATGAGAGATAGTGTATTTAGTGTAGTTAGTTATATATATATTATAGTTACATATATGTATATATGTATGTATAGTGTTATATTTTCATGCATGTGTGTGTATAGACTTATATTTACATATGTGTGTGTGTCTTAGTGTAATGCAGTGGTTAAGTGTGTCAGTGAATGAGTGAGTATAAGGTGTAGTGTGTGCAGTAAGAGGGGTGTCAAGTAGCAATATGCAAATGCATCTGCAACAACTGCAAGAGGCAGCAGCAGCAAGCCACAATAAGAGCAGCAGCTGTAGTTATTTCAGTATGGAGCAATTGTAGCAGCAAATGCAAGAAAAGTAGCTGCAACAACAACAACAAGAGCAGCAGCATCTAGCAGCATTAGCTGATAGAATAGCAACTGCAGTAGCAACTGCAGCATGGGCAGCAGCTGCAGCTGCAACTACAATAAGCAGCAACAGCAATAGGAGCAGTAGCATGTGCAGAACAAGGGAAGCAGCTAGAGCAGCTAAGGGGATGCACAGCAGTAGCAAGTGTTAGTTAGTTTTATTGATAGTTTATTTAGTTAGTTATATTGTTATCTAGTTAGTTATGTATATATATTGTTAGACTAGTAGTTATATATATATACATATTGTTATAATAGTTATATATATATATATATATATATATATATATATATATATATATATATATATATTGGTATAGTTTTATATATATATATATATATTGGTATATATATATATATATATATATATATATATATATATATATATATATAAAACTATACCAATATATATATATATATATATATATATATATATATATATTGGTATGTTAGTAGGTAGTTAGTAGAGTATTGTATAAGTTTATGCATGTTAGTATATAGTTAGGTGTATGGGTAGTTAATTACATATTAGAATTTAAATTACCTTGTGATACCAAGGTAATGTCAAGGTATTGGTTGAGTATCAAGATGGGTGTGTAGGTGGCGTGATATCGCATTTGTTCAAAGCCAAGGTATCCACTTTGCATTAGTTAGCTAAGAATACTATATATATATATTAGTATTTTTATATCTAATAACTTGCATATCTTATGATGTAGTACTTGTTGGTATCCTAATATCTTAGCATAGCTAGTATGGCCTAGTTACATAGTTTATGGACCTAATATCCTAGAGATGGATTCATACAACCTAAAAATAGCTAGTTTGACCAAGTTTGACCTAGAGTTAACCTAGTTTGACTGTTTTGACTTAGAAATAGTTTTATGACCTAGAATTGAACTAGTTTAACTTATTTTTATTCCAAAACCTTATATTGATGCAATATACCAAATATAGGTGTGTGTGACACCAGCTTGGGCATTGAAAGACACACCTTGCTCAGGATCTCAAGCGAGTACATTTCTTTGTTAGATTTTATTTCATAATAGTGTATATATCTCATATTCTAGAACTATATACTTGATTCTGATACAATGGTTTCACGGACTGGTACTACATGGATCCTGTCAGAAGATGTTATCCCCTGCCGTATTCAGCGGATACTCCTTTATATGAATTTTATCGTGTGTATCGGGTATTAATTTATTATATTTCGTGTTCATACATTGCTAGTGTTCAGTGTGCTTATATTCATGTATACACACTGCTTGTATTCAGTGTGCCCATATTCGTGTTCGTAACGTATTGTAATTGGATCCATTGGTATTAGTTAGGGATGATGAAGTAGGAGTTGATTATGTGATCAAAGCCCCAGTATATTCGTGTACATGTCGATTACATACCACACTTATAATCGAGTTACCTTATTGTATTCGTGTTCAACCTAAACCGATCACATAATGAACTTGTATTCCAAGGCACAATAGCTATATTTCAGTTATTCCTTTATATTGCAGATATTCATATTGCTCGTCCTTCGTTCCAGTACACTACCTGTTCACTCACATTCAATTTTTTTAGTTATCTTGTATTCCTTTTTATTATCTATTTTATATGCTCGATTATGTATTTGAAACTGCTTTCAGAGGTATGTACTTTGCTCGAATCCTGACTGGATATATTTTTCTAGATGATTGGCTCATAGATCAGTGTCCTATATTCTACGGGCCGCAGGAGGGCTTACCATTAGAGGATACTCCTATAGACCATTAGGACTTAGTTCCAGAGCTTGAGAAGGTTTAGTTTACTTTGGTGGACTTGTATTAGACTTTTATTGAGATTCATGGCATATAAATTATTTCAGACTTGTGGATTGTATCTTGATTCTTTTCTTCATTATTCCATTCATGCTTTATCTTCCTTAGTTTGCATTATGATTGTGTATAGTTACATTTATGAGATACCATATTGTTCCTCCTTTTGGAGTTGAGATGATTGACATGTACTATATATATATTGTTAAGATGTTTAGTTAGTTAGAGTTGACCAGATAGCATTCTACCACCGATGCTGCGGCGTAGGCTGGACGTAGCCACGTACTCGTACCCAAATATCCGGTTGTGGGTCGTGACACATTTTTTGTGGTGGTCCATACAGGTCGAGAGTCACAATTAGAGCAATATCGTAGTAGTAGTACTCACCTAAAATACTGCTACGAGCCTACTTTAGGAAATATGATTTAGGCTGAGAGTATACTCAATCACAACTAGGAAATATTTTCAATATCGGTTTTGCTATCCTTATCTATTGAATGTTTTGCTTTACTTTGAATAAAATTTGTCCTTCATTGACGATATCGTATCTTACTCAATATTAATTCCTTTATAAAATTTATCTTCAGGATGCCGCCGAAGACGCGTTTCCAGCACTCAGGTGCCATATCAGCGCGGTCAATTACTTTATCGCCTATGAGGGCAGCACCATCAGATGTTGTTCCAGCAGCTACATTCCAGAGGTCTGCTTCACCGATCCAGGTGGGCATTTCTGTAGCAGCTTTCGGAGGTGCTCCAACTCCGGTACAGAGGACAACGCCGACAGTTTCAGGGGATCTTCTATCCCCACTATCCGTTGTCGATCAGAGACAGATGTTCACGCTCTTTTAGCAAATAATGGAGGCATAACAGCGATAATCAGAGGTTATGCGGCAGAGCATTAAGAATGCTCACAAAATTGTGCTCGCAGCAGTTAGGAGAGCCATCTTAGTCCAGCCACAGACGGCACCTCCTCAGTTCACCCACAGCAGCCTAGGCCAGGGACCATCATAGACTTTAAGAGGATGGGGCAGAAGGACTTTAAAGGCACTAAAGGGGTCATTTATGATGATGATTGGATAAAAGACATTGTAAACCCCCTGATTCTGCAAAAAATATTAAACTTGCATTTTTCACAATTTTCTAAAATTTTCTGGGAATTTTCTGTAATTAAAATCAGGGTTTTAATTATTAAATGATTTTTAATTGTTAATAAATAATATTAAAATATTATAGAAATAACATTTTTGGGTGTAAAATGAAAAACTGGACTTAGGGTAATTTTTTTGGAATTTATTGGACCCCGGACCTATTTTTAAATCACCTAAAAACTATTTATTTTATTATTTATATATTATTTATTTATTTATTTATTTAATTAATTAATTAATTATTTATTTTCTTAATTAATTCCGGCCTAAACCCAGCCCGCTCAGCCCGGCCCAACCCCCCGGCCCAGTCCCCTCCGGCCCAATACCCTAACAGGTCGGGTCGGGTCCGCTCGGCCGAACCCGACCCGCCGCCCGCAGACCCGCTTCCACTCACCCTCACCTAGCTCACCGCCCCGAGTCTTCCGCCGCCTTCGCCGCCGTGCCACGTCGGCCATGCCTCCCCCTCGCCTCTGCCTTCCCCGCCACGACGTCGCCCTTCCCGGCCGACCCCCTCGCCTCTCCACCGATATAAACCCCCCCTCCCTTCACCTCAGCCTCCGTCCACTGCCTCCTCGCCTCGCCGCCGTTCCCCTCGCCGCCTCGCCGTGCCCAGCCCCGTTCTGCCACAGCACCGCCCCGCACCGCCCCCGGCTTCCTTCTCCTTCCTCCTCCCCCGCTGTCCCCGACTCCCCGACCCCGATCCAGCCCGCAACTCCCTCCGGCCGTCCACCGCCCGCTCCGACAGCCGCCACGCCGTGCCCGCCCTCGCCGGCGCGCCCCGTCCCCTCCGGCGCGCCTCCGACCGGCCCCCCGCCGCATCTCCGGCCAAGATCCAGCGAACCCTAACCATAATTTTTCCCTTTGTGTCGGACACAGGGACACAGGACACAGTGTCCTGTGTCGTTTCGGACACGGTGAACCCCCGATTTTCTGACCCTGTTCAGGTGCGTGTAACTTTCTTCTCGCTGCCCCGTTTTCAATTCCGTAAATTGCGTTACGAAGCCTGTATAACCCTCTCGGTGCCCGGACAAACCGCTCGGGGTATCGCGTCCTGTGGTGATCGCACACTGCGATCCAAAAACAGGAAAAACAACGACCCGATTCACCCCGGAACTGGGTACGCCCCACCAAACGGGACAACTTGGTCACGCGCGGTCTTTACAGATACGTGCGCGTCGTTGATACGGACGTGTGAGATTTCGCAGAAGTCGATTCGGGTGTGCGTGCACACCGGGATCAATGCATATCCGCGGACACCGCCCCGTATCCGCCCTTCCTGAATCAAGCCCTAACTTTGTGTGCACATGTCGGATTGAAACGAAACTTGTGCCATCGGACTCGTAGCGATACGCTGGTCCTGTGACCCAAGTTTGGTTCGATTCTGAGAACGTTGACGAAATCGCATGTCGTGGGCCCCACAGGCCTCGCTCGACGGGCGATTTTGTGATCGGCTCATCGGAATCCAATTCTGAAAGTTCCGTTGGGTTCGTATCATCGTTCCTGACCTGTTGACACTAAGTTTGGTGAATTTGAAGACCTTTGACCCTGACACATTTTTTGGTGCAAAGCGGGCCCACATGCGGACCCCGTTTTGACCCGAAACTGCCGTTTTTGCCCTTGTCTCCAAATTGGACTCAAGGAAAGGCGTTTCTAGCTATTCGATACCTTCTGAGCATGATGGTAATGTTTATTTCAGCATCCGGAGACATTTCTAGAAATTTCCTCGAGGATAGAACCATAGTTGGGATCCAAACATCAGGCAAGTACCTGCACTTCAAGTTTAATCTTTATATTGTGATAATTAGTTCCTTGCTCTACTAGCACCATTGGATGTTTACACGTAGTATTAGAATATTGGATTTCGTATCTTGCTTTTCGTGTCGGGAGGGAGAATACTAGGAGGCATGTAGTTTACCCTTCCCCCTGTCGTGACTAATAGCTGTTTGTACACGACTGTACCATCAGCCGGATCTCGATTATTCCTGTCTGATAGCCGTCTATGACGGCCTGATTAGCCTTATAAGCCCCTACATGCCAACTATGTATTCTAAATACATAATTTCATACACATAGTTTCTTGTCTTGTTGCAGTTCCATTTTCTTGTCTCAATATATTCCTGTTTTACTCATGTCCCTGGTTTATAGCAATTAATCCTGTTTTACTTATATTCCTGATTTTTAGTGCTCAATCCTTAATTAATTTTACTACTTATTATACATATCTTATCATGATACTTAGTCAGTCTTTTCTACTTGTCATAAATATTTAGTTTAATCTTTGTTGTGCATTTGGTACTTTGCTCCTTTCCTGACTGGATCCGTTGACATATTAGGCGATGATGAAGACTTTGCCCCTACCTTTTATGGCCCATATGACGTAGCAGATGGTACATTTAAGGAGCCGGTTCTTACTCAGGAGACTACTTTTGAGGAGTAGTCAACCAGTTAGCTAGTATTTTCTTTCAGCACAATACTCGGGTTTGTCCCCGATTTATCTTCTGGTTTTGTATTAACTGTGGATTTGTTTGTCACAAATTAAATATTATGAAATCTTAGCATTCCTATTTCCTGTGATTATTCTTGCCTGTTTATTCTTGTGGATGAGATAGATTTTAAATTACCTGTGAATATGATCTAGACAGCGTACTACCGCCGACACTGCGGCGTAGGCTGGACGTACCCACGTACTCGTGCCCGAATATCCGGGTGCGGGTCATGACAGACATTGAGCGAAACCTGCGGCTGGCGTAGATTACAGAGAGGTTGCAGATAGAGGCCGCGGGGAGCATGATGTTCGATATTGTGTTTGACTTGGTTCAGGATGGACCCCAGGATCTTAGCACCAGGACTTACTTGGAAAGCTTTCAAAAAGCTCTTCAAGCAAAAGTTTTTTTCCAGATGTGGCTCTGACATCTCTAGAGAGCTAGTTCTAGTACCTTGTTTAGGGAGGTATGACGGTGGATGAGTATGTAGTAGAGTATTGCAGATTATACTACTTTGTGGAGGGGCAGAAACCTAGAAGAAGAGCCAGAAAGTTCAGGAAGGACCTTAACAGGGAAGTCAAATCACATACGAATGGAGATCCCACCGCTACTTTTGAGGAGATTTTAGGGAGCACAGAGGGCAGAGGATGATCTAGAGCTCGGTTCTAAGAGGCCGAGAGACATAGGAGGACCCAATACCAACATGGGTCTAATAAAGTGGCCTCATTTTCAGCAGCAGCACTAGAGGCATTTCCAACATCCAAGGCAGCAGTATCATGGACTAGCTAGAGCGCCGGTACAACAGATGCACTAGATCCAGAGGACAGCTATTCCTTGTACTTTCTGTAAGAAATAGGGACATGGATTTGATGCATGCATGATAAGATTGGGCCAGTGCTTATTCTGCGGATCAGGAGACCATCAGTTGAGGGCTTGTCATAAAGTTTTATCTCGTTCAGCTCAGGGCGGAGCTCAGGCACAGAGAGCACCCGCGAGACCACCAGCCGGACCGCAGAGAGGACCTCCTTTGCCACCACAATAATAGCAGTTCAATCAGCACCAACAGCAGCAGAGAGGTGCCCAGCGATAGGGGCGAGCTTTTGCTTTAATCGTCGAGGAGGAGGAGCCAGTCGGTGATGTTATCTCAGGTTTAGTTTATCTTTATTCTTTTCCAGCTCATGCTTTATGTGATTTCGGTGCTTCATATAGTTTTGTATCTGTATCTTTTGCTTTGAAATATCATCTTGAGTCTGAACCGTTAGCTAGGACTTGCAAGATTATGACTTGGGATGGCATTATCCTGGTTAGTGATGTTTGCAAGGAGCAGAGAGTTTCTTTGGGAGGCCGAGAGTTGAGCATATTTCTACTCATAATGCCACTTCTAAGCTATGATTTAGTACTCGGGATGGATTGGTTGAGTAGGCATCATGCTAGTATCGATTGTCTTGGAGGTAGAATTTTGTTTCAAATACCAGGAGAGCCAGAGTTTGAGTTCGTCAGAGGAGCAGCAGTGTAGAGCGAAGGAGACTTCTGTGGAGCTTTGGTAGAAGAGCACGAACTGCCACATCCATTGATTGCGGAATATATGGACGTCTTTCTGGATGAGTTGTCGGGGTTGCCACCAGACAGAGATATGGAGTTCTCTATAGATTTGGTGCCAGGTGTAGAGCCAATATCACAGCACATCTATAGAGTGAACAACAGTGAACTGGAGGAGTTGAAGAAGCAGGTGGATGAGTTACAGGACAAGGGCTTCATCTGCTCCAGTTCATCACCATGGGGTGCCCCGATATTATTTATACCAAAGAAGGATGGGTTGGTACGATTGTGTATCGACTACAGGGTACTTAACAACCTCACTATCAAGAACAAATATAAGTTGCCACGGATTGACAATTTATTTGATCAGTTGAGTGGAGCAAAGGTATTCTCAATGATAGACTTGAGGTCGGGGTACCACTAGGTGAAAGTGAAGAAGAAAGACATTCCGAAGATAGCTTTCAGGACTCGTTATAGGCAGTTTGATTTATTAGTGATGTCGTTTGAGTTGACCAATGCCCCAGCAGTATTCATGAACCTGATGAATAAGGTATTTCATCAGCACTTAGATCAGTTTGTGGTAGTATTCACTGATGATATACTGATTTTTTCGAAGACCTTAGAAGAGCATGAGAATCACCTGAGGATAGTTCTGGAGACGCTCATGAAGGAGAAGCTATATGGTAAGCTTTCGAAGTATGAGTTCTTCCGTCATAGGGTTGAATTCCTCGGGCATATGATTACAGGGGACGAAATCTCAGTGGACCCGAAAAAGATTTCAGCAGTTGAGTCGTGCTCTACCCCCAGTTTAGTGGCGGAGATCAGGAGTTTCCTTGGATAGGCAGGCTATTATCGGAGGTTTGTTCAAGATTTTTCCAGGGTTACGGAACTGAAGCCTAGACTAACAAAGAAGGACGTGGAGTTTGTCTGGATTGAGGATTGTTAGTCTGTATTTGAGGAGCTGAAGAAGAGGTTAACTTCAGCTCCAATATTTATATTACCATCAGGGACAATATGATTTTCTATATACAGTGATGCATCGGGTAAGGATTTGGGTTATGTGTTGCAGCAGAACGAGAAGGTGATTGCCTATGCTTCTAGACAATTACGCTGGCATGAGAAGAATTACCCTACCGATGACTTGGAGTTGGCAGCAGTTATTTTTGCTCTTAAACGGTGGAAGCACTACTTGTATGGAGAGTCGGTAGAAATCTTTACAGATCACAAGAGCTTAAAGTATGTGTTTATACAAAAAGAGCTCAACATAAGACATCGACGGCGGTTGGAGTTGATGAAGGACTTCGACATTTCTTTGTAGTACCATCCAAGGAAGGCCAACGTAGTCACGGATGCCTTGAGCAGGTACTCAGTAGCTATGTACTTGACGAGGGATAGACATTTATTGGCTGATCTTGATAGTTTGGGCATTGAGGTATTAGTTCCTGGAGTTGCAGCACATATGTGGGGACTTCAGGTACAGTCAGAGTTAATGGACCGGATCAGAGCCGCAAAGTTCATGATGGGTCTCTGAGGAGCATTAGAGCACAAGTCTAGATAGGATTGGCAGAGGACTTCAGTATTGCAGATGATGGATTATTTTGGCACGGTACCAGATTGTGTGTGCCGAGTGGAGCATTGTGCGAGAAGATTCTTCAGAAGGCGCATCGATCTCAGTACTCTATGCATCCAGGTGCCAAAAAGATGTATAGAGACACGAGGGAGCATATTTGGTGGTATGGTATGAAGAGGGAGGTAGCTAGCTTCGTATCTAATTGTTTAGTTTGCCAGCAGGTAAAGGCGGAGAGAAAGAGGCCAGGAGGATTGCTTCAGCCTTTACCCATTCCAGAGTGGAAGTAGAAGCATGTGACGATGGATTTTGTTTTAGGACTTTTGCGTTCTCCAGGAGGTAAAGATACAATTTGGGTCATCGTAGATAGGTTGACCAAATTAGCCCACTTTCTGCCATTCAAAGTGGGTATGTCTACGGAGAAGCTCGCGGAGATGTATATACGTCAGATAGTCTGATTACATAGAGTTCCTGTGAGCATAGTCTTGGATCGGGATAGTCGCTTTACATCCCACTTTTGGAGGAGTTTGCAGGCTAGCTTGGGCACTCAGCTCAAGTTTAGTACCGCATATCACCCTCAGACCGACGAGCAATAGGAGAGGACTATTCAAACTCTCGAGGACATGCTATATACCTGTGTTTTAGATTTTGGAGGCTCTTGGGAGGATCATCTTCACTTGGTAGAATTTTCTAACAACAGCAGTTACCCGGGCAGCATCAAAATGTCACCATTTGAGACGTTGTATGGACGGAAATGCCGCACTCCGTTATCATAGGACGATGTTAGAGAGAGAGCCTTATTGGGACCAGAGATGGTTGTGGATGCAGCTGAGAAGGTAAAGCTCATCAAGGATAGACTTCGAGTGGCGCAGGACAGACAGCGACATTAGGCCGATAGCCACCGGAGACCATTGGAGTTTAAGGTATAAAATATGTTTTGCATTGCTTAAGATTATTTGTTTTTGTTAGAGTGCTAAGGTTGTGTTTTGTTCTAGGTTGGCGGTCTGATTTTCTTCAGGATTTCTCCGACACATAAAATAATTTATTTTGGTGGAGGCGGTAAGCTTAGTCCGTGATTCATCGGACCTTTCAGTATTCTTGAGAGGGTCAGTGCAGTTGCTTACAGACTAGACTTGTCACCTGCATTGGAGGGAGTGCAGAACGTGTTCTACGTGTCATAGCTAAGATGGTACATAGCAAATCCTAGTATGTGTTGGATCACTCGAAGATCTGTGGGCCCTACTCTTAACTATCCAGAGTAGCCAGTTGAGATTCTAGATCGAAGGAAGAAGGTGCTGAGGAACCAGACGATTCTTTTGGTGTATGTCGCATGGAGGCATCACTCGCCAAGAGAGAGTACTTGGGAGTGAGAGGCCGAGATGTGCGAGCAATATCCAAATCTGTTTGAGCCGTGAGGTATAATTCTTTCTTGTTTGTATTGATTGCTTTTGGTAGTTAGTTCTACCTTAATTTCGTGGACAAAATTTTTCTAAGGTGGATAGGATTGTCACCCTCACTTTTTTAACTAATGGTAGTTTGATAATTTGGCATGGGTATTTTTATTTTTAGTAATATTATATTAAATATTATGCATGTTGTAAATATTATTTATTTATTATATTATTTATTTATTGTTAGATGTTAGATTTTATTTTGGACTTGTGTAGTGGACCTAACTAGTTTAGATCCATAGACCAACATTTAATTCTAGTTAGAATTGAGCACAATAGTAATCCCATTCATTAGGAGGATAAATTAATTAGTGAAACTAATTAGACTAGAACCTTTTCTCCTTAATTATTTCTTTATGACAAGCCCAAATGGGTATTTTGTACTTTTTATAGTAGCTTGGAGTAGGGGCAAGGGCCGGCCACCATAGGGGTAGAGAGATACTCTCTCTCCTCTCATTTGTCATTCCAAATCTAGATCTAGAATTTTTTCTCTTCCAATTTCTTTATTTTTACACCAAATTCTACTCAAATTTCTTCCCAATTTATTCCCTATTATTCATTGGTGGCTATTAGAATAAGGATCTATAAGGAGGAGCAAGGATCTACAAGTTGGAGGCTCTTTTTACTCAATTTAGGAATTTTATTAGGAATCCATCTCCCAATAGGTATAATTCAATTTTTTCTCTCTAATTAGACTCTAAATTTATAATTTAATCATTAGGAACTACCCCATGTACTAAGGCTATCCATAGGAATTCTGAGATTGGCATATCATGTGTTTGTCAATAGGTCATTTAGACCAAATTGACATATTTTTGATTGTGTGTGACTAGTGTCGTGTCAACGATTGAATACATATTGGCCGTATCCTGATAATTTGGCGATACGGGTTGATTTGGATATTTTTCTCCGACACGGAAGGTTTGACCATGTCATATTTTGACAAAGGCACGTAGTTGAGTAGTTAGTTCTTCGTATTATTCATAATTATAATTTTAGACTCGCTCGTGTCCTTCGGGATATATTTTGTTATGTGGTGGAACCGTTTCGCAAGCGTATCATAGAATAAGTGTGATACAGGTACGATGCACTCCACATGTTTGTTTTATTGCATTTTAGATTTAATATACCTTGGTAATAGCTATTAGAATGCTATAATTATAATGAATGTATGATATATATATAAATATGAATATTTATTTATATGTCTATGTTTTATTTTGAGTTGTTGGTGGCTATGAGAGATAGGGGGTTCACATGCATTACTAGTGTAGTTAGTTATATGTATATACTTAGTGATATATATATATATATGGTTATATATATATGGTTATATATATGTATAGTGTTATATATTCATTCATGTGTGTGTATAGACTTATATTTTCATATGTGTGTGTGTCTTAGTGTAGTGCAGTAGTTAAGTGTGTGAGTGAGTGAGTGTAAGGTGTTGTGTGTGCAGTGAGAGGGCTGTCGGGTAGATGTGTACAAATGCAACTGCAGCAACAGCAAGAGACTGCAGCAGCAAGCCACAGCAAGAGTAGCAACTACAGCAGCTGTAGTAGTTTTTAACATGGAGCAACTGCAGCAAATGCAAGAGCAGCAGCTGTAACAGCAACAGCAACAGCAACAGCAACAACAAGAGCAATAGCATCGAGCAACATTAGCAACAAGAACAACAGCATTAGCAGCAAGAACAGCCATTACAGTAGCAAATACAGCATGGACAACAGCAAGAGTAGAAGTTACAGTTACAACCACAATAAGTAGCAACAGCAAGAGGAGCAACATCATGTGCAGAACAAGGACAATATCTATAGCAACTAGGGGGATGCACAATAGTAGCAAGGGTTAGTTAGTTTTATTGATAGTTTAGTTAGTTAGTTATATTGTTATCTAGTTAGTTTTGTATACATATTGTTAGACTAGTAGTTATATATATACATATTGTTAGACTAGTTAGTTATATGTATTGGTATGTTAGTAGGTAGCTAGTAGAGTATTGTATAAGTTTATGCATGTTAATATATAGTTAGGTGTGTGGGTAGTTAATTGCATATTAGAATTTGCTTGTGATACCAAGGTAATGTCAAGGTATTGGTTTATGCTCAAGGTATTGGGTTTGAGTATCAAGATTGGTGTATAGGTGGTGTGATACCGCATTGGTTCTAAGCCAAGGTATCCACTTTGAATTAGTTAGCTAAGAGTACTATATATATATATATATATATATATATATATATATATATATATATTAGTATTTTTATATCTAATAACTTGCATATCTTATGATAAGGTACTTGTTGGTATCCTAATATCTTAGCATACCTAGTATGGCCTAGTTACATAGTGTATGGACCTAATATCCTATATATGGATTCATACAACCTAAAAATAGCTAGTTTGACCAAGTTTGACTAGTTTGACCTAGACTTGACCTAGTTTGACTATTTTGACTTAGAAATGACTTTATAACCTAGAATTGAACTAGTTTAACTTTTTTTTATTCCAAAACCTTGTATTGATGCAATATACCATATATAGGTCTGTGTGACACCAGTTGTCACGCCCCAGTCCCAAAAATACGTAGGACTAGGACACGTAAGCATGTCAGCCGTATGGATATGGCACTCCAATATATGGAAACCAAAACACTCGTATGTTGTAATATGAATAACAGTTCACCAGTGGTATAAACCATCATAAATCATAGGGTATAATCTAATCTCATCCACAAAAAATCAAATATAATGAATAACCAATATCTATAACTAGATCCCAAAAATGAAGTATCTAAAGATGACAGTCAGATGGAAACAAATTCACTGTCGAACTAGAATAAGAATAAACAAGACAAATACAATATAAATATAACCTCTAATAATCACGAGGCTCGAAGAGAAGACCTCTCGCAATATAAGTAGCCAGTCCGGATCTGCGCTCCTGCAAATACTCAAGAATAATACACCTGGAAAGGGACCAGTTCCTCAGAGGGATATAACAAGATGCATAAAAGCATGCCATAAAGTAAATACTGTAAAAACTCCAGGGTGACCTAATCATCTAAGTGAAATGTAACTTGAGGACAACTTTGAGTTTATGGAAAGTGTAGGCTCGACATATGCTGACGTAATTCACCAATCGTGACAACTGGCTAGTATATGCCACATATGCCCCCATACCTGGGCACGGTAATATAATAACGTCCATACCGCTCCGAAGAACGGGGCACCTGTATAATATATAACGTCCATACCGCTCCGAAGAATGGGGCACCGGCATAATATATAACGTCCATACCGCTCTGAAGAACGGGGCACCTGCATAATATATAACGTCCATACCATTCCGTCGAATGGGGCACCTGCATAGATGGAGTGGGTGTCCCATACGCCTACTAGTTGTCCTCCCCGCCCAATGATCTATGTATGTTGTATCCACAACATGCCGTAGCAACTACGCTACAGCATCTTAACTCTGGCTCATAGTCTATCGTTAGAACAATAGTCCATCCTTACAACCAAACAAGGACAAGGATGAGACCACCGTACCACGCTAGTCTATGCTCTGCCTACTAAAAAATGCTAAGTCTTCTAACATGCATCACTATTAGCAGCTATACCCTATCCGTCGTACGACCTACACGTACAGGGGGCCAACCACATACGCAAGTCTGTCTCCTATATGATACTCACAACACGTGTAAGAAATAGGTCAAGGCCTGGGAAGTCATACCAATAACTCCACAACTTTAGTTGGGTCTACTAGACACCAGGTCAGACACAAGTCCTCACGTCAATGCCTCCGTTGACTGCACCCGAGTCTCTCTCAGACGCACATAGTTTAAAATAAGTAAACATACAACTAATAATATAGAATTTAAACAGTACAACAAAGGCAAGGTATACTTGCCTGGCAAGAGAGCTGTAAAATAAAACGTACAGATGTCAACCACCAAGAGTCAGAAACTACGGCCTCAGAATGAACGTCTCCGGATGCTGAATGTTTCCAGAATAAGCAAAATAGTTAGAAAGTACTTCCCTTTCGTCCAATTTGGACACAGGGATAAAACGGTAATTTTGGGTCAAAGCGGGCTCTATACGTAGCCCACTTTGCACCGAAAAGCGTGCTAAGGGTAACAGTCTCTAAATGAGATAAATTATAGGTCAAGCAAACTCTAAATGTTAATATGAACTCAAGGTATGTCCATATGTGGATTTCGGTGAGCCGAACAAAATTTTGCCCAAAGAGTCAACCGTGGGGCCCGCCAATTGGCAACTTGGTCAACTGTCTCAGAATTGTGTAAAAATTGGGTAAAAAGACCAGCGCAATATCAAGAGTCAAGTGGCGCATATTTCGTCATAATCTGACGAGCGTGCACAAAATGCGCACAACTTTCACAAAAGTTACGACACGGGATTTGTCTGTGGATACGGGCTGATTTTGACGCGCACACACGTCCGAATCAGTTTTCACGAACTCACACGTGTCCGGGTATACTGCGCGCACCGTTTGGTATACTTGGTACACAGCGGGGCAGTCCCGTTTGGCGGGGAGCGCTCCGTTTCACAACTTTTGGAAATCAGGAAAAGTTAGTTTTCGGGGTTTTCTACATAATTTATTTTAAGATACAACAGCTAATAAATTAAAGTTAATTCATAGAAATTAAACTAGGTCAAGTGGTCTCCGCATACCAAAAAGAAAAATCAGATTCGGATCTCTATGGTGGGAGATACGAATCCGGGAACATAGGTGGTCAACGTAGTTTTCTGTAATACTCAGAAATTGTTATTTTCTGCCAACTTTAACGCTGTTTTCGCCTAGGGTTTTGCGTTGTTCGAGGTCTACTTTCATACAGATATTGGAGAGGGTTAAGGGGTGAGCATAACGGTAAAGATTGGGTGGCGTTTGGTTGAGCGAGGTAACAAAAAACTGCACGGGAACACAGGTACCCTATTGTTGAATTCTACAGTTGCTGGGGTGTGCGGGGTCGCGATCGTCGGGGTCGGTTCTGGACGGCCTGGGCGGCGGTTCTGGCTGTGGTGGCGGCGGCATTCAGGTCTAGATGGGAAGAGGAGGAGAAAAGATGATCTAGGGTTAGGGTTTTGGTTGAAATATATGATGATATATATAAGAGGGAAAGGGGGTTCGTGTATGGCCGCTCGCGGGTCGTGGGGTCTTGGTGTATGGCCGGGTTTGCTGTGCTGTTGTTTAGCAAAGGGGGATGCTGTTTAGTTGTCAATGGGTGTGGGCTTCATTGCCAGCTGGTAGGAGTGTATTAGGGTGGGTCTTAGGTAGGTTAAGGATCCATCAGTGGAGGGATCCAATAGGATTAAAAACTATTTTCTTTTCTTTTCTTTTCCTTTAAAATATATGTATATATATATATATATATATATATACATATATATATATATATATATATATATATATATATACATATATATACATATATATATATATATACATATATATATACGTATATACCCATAAAAAAATCTAGAATTATATTAATGCATATCATTAAGCTAGCAACTGTCCAAAGGGTCTCCTACATGAAATAAATTAGGAAAAATTTATAATGGCTCCATAAATCCCCTAAGTGCACGAACACCTTAAATAAAAATTAAATAAATTCTATTTCTCCTAATTAGCCACTAATTACTATAATTAAATTAATAATTAACTAAAAAAGGTAAATTCAATTTTCTAGGATTAGGGGTTTTACACCAACTTGGGCATCGAGAGAAACACCTTGCTCAGGACCTCAGGCGAGTACATTTCTATGTTAGTTTTTATTTTATAATAGTGTATATAACTCATATTCTAGAATTATGTTCTTGATTCCGACGCACTGGTTTCACGGACTGGTACTACATGGATCATGTCAAGAGATGTTATCACCTATCGTGTTCAGCGGGTACTTCTTCACATGTATTTTATTGTGTATATCGGGTAATAATTTATTATATTTTGTGTTCCCATACTGCTCGTATTTAGTATACTTATATTCGTGTATACACACTGCTCGTGTTCAGTGTGCCCATATTCGTATTCGTAACGTGTCATGATTGGATCCATTAGAATTAGTTGGGGATGGAAGAGTAGGAGTTGATTATGTGATTAAAGCCCAGTGTATTCGTGTATATGTCGATTACATACCATACTTGTAATTGAGTAACCTTATTGTATTCGTGTTCAACCTAAACCGATCATATAATGAACTTGTATTCCAAGGCACATTAGTTAGATTTCAATTATTCTTTTATATTGCAGATATTCATATTGCTTGTTCTTTATTTCAGTATATTACCTGTTCACTCTTGTTCATTTTATTCTGTTTCTTAGTTATCTTGTATTCTTTTCTATTATCTTTTTGATATGCTCGATTATGTATTTGAAACTGCTTTCAGAGGTATGTACTTCGCTCAAATTCTGACTGGATATATTTTTCTAGATGATTGGCTCATAGATCAGTGTCCTATATTCTACGGGCCGTATGAGGGCTTACCATTAGAGGATACTCCAATAGATCAGGTGGACTTAGTTCTAGAGCCAGAGGAGGTTTAGTTTATTTTGGTGGACTTGTATTAGAATTTTATTGAGATTCACGACATGTATATTATTTTAGACTTGTGGATTGTATCTTGATTCTTTTTATTATTATTCCATTCATGCTTTATCTTTCTTAGTTTGCATTATGATTGATTATAGTTACATTTATGAGATACCATATTGTTCCTCCTTTTAGAGTTGAGATGATTGACAAGTACCATATATATTATTTAGATATTTAGTTAGTTAGAGTTGACCAGGCAGCGTTCTACTGCTGATGTTGTGGCGTAGGGTGGATGTATCCACGTACTCATGTTCGAATATCTGGGTGCGGGTCGTGATATCAGGTCCTCCGAAGCTGAGCCAAGTCCAAAATCGAATCGGACTCAGCCAGGCCAAGCCGCGCACACCCACATCCTTTCTATTTGGGCGAGAAGGCTTGGTTGGCCACTACGTGTCCATCTAAATTAGTCGCGGCTCCTCTTTGTGCATATATATATATAGGGTAAGTATTTTGTCGATTTTAATATTCAAAAAGAGAGAAAGAGATTGTGAAGGTTTCCTTCTAGGGTTTCTTCGACTTTGTAAGGCCATTACTCATAGCTCTGGACTCTAAATGCATCTCCATTTCTTGCATTGGAATCATAACGAGGTTTAGTTTTTGAATCTCAAACTTATTTTCAATAATCATGAATAAAATTCTAGAAGATTCATTGAGTGTCAGTTGTCCAAAATCTGACACATTTTAGTATTTTGTGTTTCCAGGATATCCTGCTCTTAGAATCATGAAATACTGGAAGTTATGGAAAGATGACATGATGGAAATCCATAAAATTATTTTTCTAGAATTTAACATACAAGTTTACTCTACTATAAAATTCATGCAACCTAGATGTAGTCAGGGAACTGATTAAACTGTTATCTATGCGTCGTATTGGCTATAACTTCTTACCGCTTGTGACTTTGTGAAACCGTTGACTCTAGTGTTCATGTGATGCTGAAATCTATAGGATTTTACACAAAAATTTAGATTTTTTGTTGGTTGACTTTATGGTCAACATGACATCTCGATTTGCCTGCCACGAGTCTCAAGTTGGCAAATTCAGTTTTGTTGGACAAAATTTATAAATTAACCAAAAAATTAGAATAATAGGATTAAAATAGGATTTTAGAGTAATTATTTCAAAATTAAATAAATTAAAGTAAATTATCTCTTGACATGGTAATTCATCATACGTAAGATTTGGACTCTGATTTGGGACCTGATTGTACCACAACTAAGGACCACAGGTGAATACATTTTCGTGATTACGTTCAGTACTTGATAGTCTCCATAATGCATGCTTAGTATTGATTATTTGATTCTTGACACTCGTTACACGGATTAGTAAATGGTGGATTCTTGTATAAGATATATGACTTTCTGGACTATTATTATTTCTTCGTATTTTGTTCGGAATCCATGTTGAACTAGTCGGAAGGGAAAATACTTAGTGGACGTGTGAACTACCCTTTCCATTCCATGGTCTTATTGGAATAATATAAGCCATGCTCGACAAATGTGGTTTGGCAAATTTTATCCTTAACCGTTTACATGTCGACGAGGTATTTTAAATCACGTAGATTAATTTATTCCTATTTGTTTCTTTTATACTTTCAGTTATTTTCTATGATCGCTGTGGTTAGTGTACATCATTGCCAACACAGGACTTCAACATTCAGTTATCTGGTTGCCTTATTATAATTTCAGTTTTGTTGCTATCATATATTCTTTACTATTTATTGTACTATGTGTTGGAACTATTTTACTGTGATGTACTCATTCCAATCCTGATTGGATAACAATAATTTAGTTGACTACGATGAGAATGAGATCCCCACACATTATGGACCGTACACTACCAAAATATGACGATGTTGTAATAAAATGTCGCTAATGTTAAACACTTTAGCGACTCCAATAACTAAACATTGGTATACGTCGCTGTTGGCGACGCATAATGACGTTTCGCGACTGTAGTTGGATTTTTTAGAGAATAGTCGCTATATGCTTCTTTAGAGTCGATAAACGTCGCTGATTTTTTGATTTTGCGACATTTAGCGACATTTTTTTTGACTTTGCTTATTTTTTAATTAGCGATGTCGCTAACGTCGCAATTTTTTTTAGTTAACGATGTTTAGTGACATTCAATTTAGACGTCGCTAAAAAGTTAATATAGCTTTTGAGTTTTTTATTTTCTGTCATTCCCTCGATCTCCCCCTCCCCCTCTTGCACCCCTCGCACCCTGCCCCGGCGATCCAGACCCCTCTCGACTTCAATGACCCCCTCGGCCCCCTACTATGGGAACCCCGACCCCTTTCCACTCTGGCAACCCCCAACGTCCCCTGCCCTGGCCCCCCTCGGCCTCAACGACCCCTTCGGCCACGACGAACCCCCTCGGCCCCCGTCGACCCCGACGACCCTCCTCCTCGATAAGAGGGTCAGGTAATCGTAACCCTAACCTATCTCCCTCTTGTTGATACAATACATATACATACACACACACACACTGATACCCGAAACAAATACGATATGGACACACAAATATTGACACGAAACTAGGGTTAGGTTTGTACGAAGGCGACACAAACATGGATATGACATGGATACATACAATAACATGACACAGGTGTTTGTGGTATTAAACGAAAGAATAAAAATGTATTCAGGATAGGATTTATACGAGACCCGCCTTCTTTGGTTTACAAACAAACTTGTACAATTTGATCCTATATGAGGATATGGGAGTACAATTTATTTAATCTGGGTAAATATTGCTATAGGTGTCTGATCTGCAGTTGATCACTTTAGCCCTTGGACCACACGATGTTTGAAGAAGTGCCGTAGAAGACAGGAGGCAGCTTCGAAGGTTGCAGAAGAGGGTGGATGCACGATGCCAAAGTCGTCGATCCCTACTCTTTGCCTGAGCTCCGGATTCTTCTCTCTCTCTCTCTCCCTTGACCTCTGGTTCGATCTTCCAATTTGTCGACCTTGTATCTGATATTGGTTTCTTGACCAATTTTTCCTCTTCCCTCATTGATAGAGGTCTCTATTTATAGAATTTTAGTGACAGTGACCACTCCGTCGGTGTAGAAACCGAGGAGTAGAAATTACAGCATCCTTTTATACAACGGTTAAAGTAACCAATGCCTGCGTATAGATGATCCTTTGAATAAGCGTGTGATGCGGGTCCAACTAAGGGACAAAATACGTATAATCGTTATGAAGATCATGGCGTAGAAGCCACGTAGGTAGGTATCCATTGTGTAGAAGAGGTTGGCATAGAAGCCAAATGTCTGTCACCATGGCATAGAAGCCAAATAGTTATCAAACAGGCATAGAAGCCGAATCGGCGTAGAAGCCGAATAGGCGTAGAAGCCGAGTGGTCATAGAGGCCGAGCAGGCGTAGAAGCCAAGTGGTCATAGAGGCCGAGCAGGCGTAGAAGCCGAGTGGTCATAGAGGTCGAGTAGGCGTAGAAGCCGAATGGGCGTTGAAGCCGAGCGGTCATAGAGGCCGAGTGGGCGTAGAAGCCGAATGGGCATTGAAGCCGAGCGGTCATAGAGGCCGAGTGAGCACAGGAACTGGATGGGCGTAGAAGCCGCTGTGTACCGTGCCAGAGTGGTGATGTAGACGTCTTAGCCAGAATTATGGCTTTTGAAGATATAATCAAATCTCTTGCATTAAATGCCGAGATTTGCCACCATCCTGCGTATTAAATATGGAGGCGTGTTTTTAAAGGTCTGCATCCCCTTCTGTGCATCAGTCGCAGAGACGTGGCTTGAGAAACTGTCACCGCTCTGTGCATTAGACATAGAGACGTGCCTCGAGCAACTGTCATCGCTCTGTGCATTGGACGCAGAGACGTGCCTCGAACCCCGTACGGAGTGCAGCTTTTGATGTGGCAGGCAGTTTGTCTACTGCAGAACGTAATTAGCTCGTGTCTGCCTGTGTAAACCAAGGCAGCGTATCCCTTCGTGTTTTATAAAAGCAGTTTACGCAAAGGGGATGGTGGTAAATGACAGCCTGGGTCGCAGTGCTGTGCCATCATTTTAGCCGTCGTCTGGGTAGTCGAGCCATATCCCTTTGTCAGAAGTCCAGACGTCAGGTTCATTGCAGGATCTTCATTGCAGGGTCTGACAGGTTCACTTCGGAGAATACGAAGCGTCTCTTGTACACCTCAATGCTGCGTCTGAAAGAGGATGAGTTTTACGCCCTGGAGGCGATGAAGCACCCCGTTTACGCTGAAGTGGTTTGGACATACTGCCTTATGCGGATGGCCTTTTGAGCTTTTAATATTTCACACTGTGTTTAGCGAAAAAAGCTCTGTTGCACGCTTGATGGCTTTGAAGGCCTCTGCTTACGCTGCTCTGCACCAATATGCTGCGTATAGCCATCCGACGTATTTTTCATGCTTCTACAAGACCCCCTTCAAAGCTTTCAAATTCTTTGGAATTTGGAACGCTTTGAATGAAGCATGAACCGCTCCTCGTAGCTCGAAACCTTTCTGAATGGAGCATTAAAATGGTCGATATTAACTTTATGGCGGATTTATTGGGGACCGGTGTGACCTCTTTCGCCTATAAAAAGGCTGGGGGAGTTAACCCATTCTTCCCATATTTCCATCACCACGTAGAGATGATCGCCGGAGTTCGTCGGGTCGATTTGAGGAAGAAGGAGATCATGTTCTTCCAGCATGTAAGAAGCCGAAAAAGATGGCGTCTTCGAGCAAGTGTCCACTGCAACGATGGATCGTGGAAGGATATCTTAGTCTCCCTTGCTCGAGATAATCAACAACTTTATATGGTGGTTCTTCGGGAGAGAGAAAGGGTCGTTTTTGACCACGCTGCTTGCAAGTGGCGCCTTCTCCCGTTACCTCCGGTGACGAGAGGCAGACAGACCGGCTAGAGTGGCGGTGGTCTGTAGGAAAGCAGAATTACCCTGCTTTCCTTCTGTTGGAGGATGGGTCATATGCCCAGTTTTGTATTCTCCTGCCACTGATCATCTTCTTGGAAGAAGAGGAAGACCGTCACCAACGTGAGAACCTGTCAAAACAGCTTCTCGGTGCGATCTTCAGAAGATGATTAGGAAGCCCTTTTGTCGACGAAGTTTCCCTCAGATGTAATCATGAAAATAAAGAAAAACCCTTGTAGATTGGATTTCTCTCATATGTAATCATAACTTTAATCTTTAATAAAATCGTCTTTCTTCTCCGCATATGATCATTTTGCCATACGTTGCTGTGAAGTCTGAATATGTGTAGCTTCGATACGTCTGATTCTTTATGCCGACTCTGTATAGAAAGAGTGCTAGGTCCTGTCCTTTATGCATAGCGAATAGTCCATAGAACGCTGTTGAGCATTTTGAACATTTAGAAGAACTGTTCTGCTGCTAAGACTGAGGAACCACGTAGAGTTTTTACTTCTGATGAATAGAATTTTTTTGTTCAGACTTCGTCTTCAAGAATGACTTCTCGAAAAATCCCTTGGAACAGGGTCGAGGAATGGCTGTCGAGCTGAGTTTGCCATCTTGATAGACGAGATATTCAGACTGGAGCCTGGATGAACCTCCATTTGACCCGAGAAGAGTAATTTCTCAATGTTTGAACTCTGTATGTTTCGGGTACTTGGGATATCTTGAGGTCAAGAAGGAGTATCCTCTGTGTGAACTCCTGTAATCGATCGTCTTGAGAACTGTTCGGATATGTAGAAAGTCAGAGATCCGTAGTGTAGATGAGCTGAAAATCCTGAGTTCGTAGTCTATTGAGCGTAGAAAGCCACCGAGCGTGAGATCGTAGATTCGTAGCTGCTGAGCGTGAAGTCGTAGGTTTGTAGCCTCTCGAGCATAAAAGCTACTGAGCACAAAGGCATCCGGGCATAAAACCATAGACTGATAGCTTGCGAGCGTAAAACCGTAGATCTGTTGCTGTCGAGCGTAGAAAGCTCCTTAGCGTAGAACTGTAGATTTGTAGCCTGTGAATAAAAGAAATTTTCTGAGCGTAAGGTTGCGGATCTGTTGCCCCCAAGCGTAAACTAAATGCCACCGAGCGTGAGATCATTGATTTGGTATCTGCTGAGCGTAAAGTCGTAGGTTTGTAGCCTCTCGAGAATAAAAGCTACCGAGCACAAAGGCATCCGGGCATAAAACCATAGACTTATAGCTTGTGAGCGTAAAATCGTAGATCTGTTGCTGTCGAGCGTAGAAAGCTCCTTAGCATAGGAACCGTTGACCTGCTTTTGTACGAAAAACTCTTCGAATTTGCTGACTGTCCGTCTTTCGAGAGTAGTGGGCTAACGTAGTACCCAATCACAACCAAATATTTAATTTTTGAGATTTGGTTGGGGTTTCGAGGAGCCCGTTCGAGGGTTCGAGGAGTCGACCCAAACTCTATATATATCCCAAACTTTTGAGAGAAAAACTTTTTATCCGTCTTCTGCGAAAGAGAGCCTTCGATTATTTGAGTTTTTCCCCTCGTTCTTTCTCCGAGCACTCCGAGTTTTCAGAAATGGCGCCGAAATAAACCCCCTCCACTAAGGGAAAGAGCACAGGCTCTTCTTCTCGTTCTTTTGCCCCGGCGAGAGAGTCTTCGGTCGGGAAGGTGAACTTCCTTCTGAGCGAAGCATCCTGCCGACGAGTAGCACACCCGGCCTTAGAGGTATAGCCTTTGGGATGATAAAGAACGACGAAAAATCCTTCGCACACGTTGAACGTGACCGCGCTAGGTCGTCTTCTGTGCTGATAGCCTCTTTGAGGAAGATGACGCACGGAGACGTTTTCATCTTTTACGCCCACATTTCTAATGTGCCAGCGTAAAAACTCCATATTTTCGCAGTTTTGAGCGTAAAAGCTCTGACTGCCGAAAACTTGGTGTATACTATAAAATTTTAGTTTTACGCTTGTGGATGGGACCTCCGGCATAGTAACTAGAATTTTGGCAGTCTAGCGTAAAGCACGGACAGTATACCGCCAATTATGCTTCAGGATGTGACTTCCGGCGTAAAATGACCAAATTTTGTACAGTCTTGGCGTAAAGCACAGACTGTCATTTCTTGGTCTTTATGTTGCAAGATTTGAAATGACGTGTTTTCCTTACAATTTTGCAGTTAACTTGCATGAGTCTCCACTGGCCGAGGTGATGGGTTCCGCTGCCGGGATGCTGCACTCGAACTATCTGGAGGATCTGTCGCACGTGACATTTTCTATCTCCGGATCCCAGTATCCCGAAGGACGAGGGATCTTGCTATCGGCTCAGGGCGAGTGGACATTGCTGAACATGATTAACGGAGAGCCCCTGACGTACATAGACGGGGACCAGTACATCAAGCCGGCCTTTCTCTTTGGGGACATGATTGACAAACAGTCCCAGACGAAGCCCAAGAGAGAACCCTGGGTTTTCCCCGTCGAGAGTGTGGTCTTGTATCTGCCCACGATGTCGAGAGATTATCCCATCTCGGCTTTCTTCCATGCCACACATTCCAGGAGGATGTCATGGGCGCTGACTCCCGATCATCACGGCAAGCCGGGGAAGATCTTTCATCTGAAAGGAGCTGACCAGGGGTCATTTGTCAGCCGTCCTTCTGGCGTCGTGACATTGTTCAGGGGACTATGCCCTGGCAGCGTCCAGAGTAAAGACAGTTCAGTGATCCAGCCGGTCCAATTGCCAACTTTCTGCAACGACTTCATGGTGCGAGGGAGGGTATACCCCAAGGAGAATCCTCGGTGCAATGGGTGGATCACCCCAATAAACCTCCGATGGACTTGCCTAGTTGACTGGGCCTTAAAACATTTTCGGAGAGAGCTGGAGGTCATCGGACTGTATGCTGCTGTGAGTGCGACGAGTATTGGATTACCTCCCAACCCTAACCTATTTTTGGCACTGATGGAGCGATACATTTCGCTCATCGGGACCTTTGCCACTCTACTGGGGGATATGGGATTGGCCCTCCACGAAATGGCAGTGATCTTGAGACTGCCGATGGGGGATACCCCATATGAAGAGTATGTTCCCACCAACCGGGAGTTGGAGGACTCGGACCCTCGGGTTGTGGAGGTATATCAGGAGCTCATGTGGCACTACTTCGCGTACACTGCTTTTTATAATGAGCCTTCTGATTTAGCTCAACCACTAAGTGAATGTCCTACCTCTTCTTCCACCGGGCCAGGGCCGTCAAGTCGAAGAAAGTTTTCGGGGGCAAGAATGAGCCCGTGAACTGTTTGGGCGTGCTCAGTGCCCAGGTCGTCGAGGATCTTATGGAGGATGCTAAAGCTCCAGATCAGTTTCTCACTGACGGTGTAGGAAAGTATCCTGAAGGCACTAAGGCCAATAGTTACTTGATGCGCTGTCGCAGGCCTTTGTCTGAGGAAGCCCGACTGGCTGGTTTCCTCGCCATATGGCTGCGTCGAGTAGTGGTGCCTGGTATCGCGTCCGCAGACCGCATTCACCGGAACATCCTGTGGCCTGCCGTTCGTCTGGTATTTAGGGCAAGACTGGGCTTGCTCCCTGCCATGGTGTGCCATATACAGGCTGGCCTGAGAGCCATGACTGACGGACTGCTCGTTGATGAAGCTCGGTGTGATAGCTTTCCCCGGGTAGAGTTACCATACCTGTACTTGATGGGATGGTTAATTCTCCACAACCCCCGGGTGATGTCTCCCGGCCCTGGTAGTAGCGCGGGGGGTAGTTTATTGCTGAACTACAAGGACTCCCTTTGGAACGTGAACACAGTCTTAGACTGTCGGCTGGTGCTGAGCCTCGGTCATTGCTGGAAGCTCCTCTGCACTGTCCCCTCTGTGCATCACAATCAGTCGGGGATTTGGCTTGAAGATTTAGGTGGAGAGAAGACCAATATTTCTCCGGAAGCTTTTAATTGGTTGGTCTGCATCAGACCCTCCCATTTGCTGTACAGAAGCGAAGATCATTGCTTCTTTGAGCCTTACTTTCCTAGTCGGTTCGCCAGGTAGTTTGGGTACGATCAGCTGCACGTGGGCAATGTCGTCACCAGCTTCAGGTCCAGGGGCGGACTCATTGATGGAGCTAGAGGATGGCGTTATTTTATCATGGGTTGCACGGGAGCAATCTTTACCGTGCCGGTTGTCACACTCTCCACGGAGCTGCGCATCCTCCATTCGTATGCCCAGTTCTACGTGGCGATCAACACCTTCCATCGCGATTTTGACATACGTAGAAGCTTTAGGGTGCCTTCTCCCAAGCCTGGGGGAAGAGTCGAAGTCCCCTCGGTTTCGTCTGACGAGGGTGAGGAGTCCGTCACTCCGGATGAGCCTCTGGTGTCGGTGCCGAGGTGTGAAGTGCCTCCGCCTGTGGGGGCTTTGGCAGTCTCTGGGAAGCAAAGGGCTCCTGCCTCGAAGCAGACTTCCCCTCGCAAGAGGCAGAAGAAGTCGGTTAATCGTTCTCTTCGGATTTCTGGCATTGAGGCTCCTAGAGAGGAACCTGCTGTCTCTCCTGTTGGGGATATCTCTTTGATTGGAGGTTCACCGCCTTTTGGAGAGGGACCCTCAGTTTCGGCTGGGGGTGCCGGAGAACTCCTGCTTGAGGCTGCCGTTGCTGCCACTGCCTCCGGTAGTAGAATAAAATCGCCTGCGTGGTCGAGGCAAATGGGAGAATCTTTTCCTAGACCAGCAACGGATGAAACTCCTGCCGCGTCCGTGAGCATGACTAGCGAGATTCCAGCTGACGAACCTCAACTGCGTCTTGGTGAAGGCTTGGTAGAGCTCCTGGCGATGTCGGTTGGCCCACCTCCTTCTCCAGGTATGACAGTTCGTTTTGCGTCATTAAGGCATGATATAGCTACATCGGCTGCAGACGCGGCATATATACCGTTGGCTACGGGTAAAGGTTATCTTTTTTATCTCCTCTTAGAAAGATTACTATCATATTGATATCAACTTTCTTGTCCTCTTCTCAGGGGATGGCGTCCACGGGAAGAATAGCGTTGAAGCGCCTTCTGGCTCTGCTCGGGCTCCTGGCGATGATACGGAGGCGTTTGACTTCGAGGAGGAAATACCTTCGGGGGTCAGCTCGCCCGGAGTAGTTTTGTCACCTCAAGAGGAGGACGAACCCGTTATCGTGACCTCACCTCTTGCGAGTATGCCGATGACTTCGACCGTCATTGTCGCACCTTCTTCGGTCGCACTACATGTCGAGGCGGCGGCTGTGGCCACTTCGTTTGCAATCATTCCTGGAGGGGAACTCGCCAATATCGCGGCCACTCCTGGCGTTCAACCAGATCTGGTTGCGCTGACCGAGCTGTATACCAGCCTCTTTTACACCAGTTTGAAAATGTTGATATCAATGGTGTTGGCGAAGAATCTGGATTTTGAGCGTCTGAAGAAGACTTCCCAGTTTTTGATTGGGACGGTCAGGGAGTTCGGCGGTTCTGGGGTGGCTAATGCCCTGGAGGCGATGGTTAATGGTTTGGAGCAACCTATTAACGAATATTTGCAGCTGGCTCGGGGCAGTCTTGAAGCTGAGGTCCAAGCCAGATACGACCTCATGACTGTGCGGCTTACTAAACAGCTGAAAAGCCTAGACAACTCCATCAAAGCACATAAGCTGGAGATGGATGAAAGAAAAGTTGTCGTAGAGGAGGCTCTTGCTCTTCGGACGAAGTGCCAATCCAAGTATGAAGGGAATATAGCGAGGGCCCACAAGTTGAAGGAAAAACTCGCTCTGGCAGAGGAGTGGGCTTCCCAGTCGTTGGCAGGTCTAGATGTAGCGACTGGTCGACTGAGCACAGCACGACGGGATCTAGAGCGTGAAGAAGCTGCCCGAGCTGGCTCCCTTCGGGCAAGGGCTGAACTGTCTTTTATGAACAATCCCGAGGCACGGCTGGAACAGGCCCGCGCTGATGCCTTGGTTTCCAGGGATGAGAGGGTAGCTGCACTGGCAAAGCTGATTCGCGATCTGACCGCTCCCCCACAATGATGTACCCTTTCTTCTTTTTGCTTCCCTAATATAATTCTGCTCTTTTCGGGAATAAATAAAGTGAATCTTTTCTAACTTTGTGGACCCATCATTTCGAAACGTAAATGACAGGTTTGGGCGAGAGTGATATCCGAGGTAGTATGGACGTGATAGACTCTCGATAAACTTCTAGCAGGACATACCTATTCAGAGGTCATATGGACATGATAGAATATGACCTAACTAGTTTCGTTTTGGAAGTAGTTTTGTCAGAATTGAGATTCTCGCTATATTCCACTTGAGTAGAGGAGGTTTAAGCATAGTTCCTCTTCAAGAATTTACCGTTGATAGGAGTCATGAACAGGTCTCCATTAGGCTGGGCTAACCTGTAAGCACCGTTCGAGAACGTTGTCTCGATCACATAAGGGCCTTCCCACTTGGGCTAAAATTTCCCTTTTCTCCTGTGAGTAAGAATCATCGGCCTTCTTACGGCTAAAACTAGCTCGCCAACTTTGAATACTCTTTCCTTTACTTTATGATTGAAAGCTCTGGAAATACGTGCTTGGTAGAGCGCGATGCGCTGTTGAGCTTGGAGGCATTTCTCGTCTAATCCCTCTAGCTCTTGAAGCCTTAACAGGTCATTCCTTTCTTGAGTCAGCTCATTAGTCACAGCTATCCTGAATTACGGGATCTGGATTTCAATGGGGAGAACTGCTTCGCTCCCGTAGACCAGTAAAAATGGGGTACAACCTGTTGGTGTTCGTACCGTTGTGCGGTACGCCCAGAGACATTCGCCCAGCTTCTCATCCCAATCTCTTTTGTTTGAAGAGACGAACTTCTTCAAGAGTTTGATAATGGTTTTGTTGAAAGCTTTCGCCAAACCATTAGCAGCTGGATAATATGCCGTAGAGGCAATATTATGTATCCGATTTTTATCGCAAAATCGATGAAATGCTTGGCTGATGAACTGAGGTCCATTGTCATGGATTATCCTTCGGGGAATCCCAAAGCGATAAATGACGTGATGCTTGACGAAGCTGATTACATTAGATGCCTTCACCTCAGCAAGAGGGATCGCCTCTGCCCATTTGGAGAAGTAATCCGTGATGGCCAGTATAAACCGGTGACCTCTGGTAGAAGATGGGTGAATAGGACCAATGATATCCATACCCCATGCTTCGAAAGGCCAGGACGCAACCGTAGGATATAGATATTTAGACGGTTGGTGTATGAAGTCTGCATGAACCTGACAGACTCTGCATTGTCTTGCATAGTTGATCGCGTCCGTGATCATAGTGGGCCAGTCATAGCCCATTCTCCTGATACGATCCTGTAGCTTAGGACCGGGCTGGTGCGCTTCGCATACGCCATCGTGGGCTTCCTGGATAATCTGTCGTGCTTCGTCGTTAGAGAGACATCTCAATAGTAGTCCGTCGTAGGTCCGGCGATATAGGCATTATGAAGATGCATCAAAGTAGAAGCGTAATGATCGTCTTTTGACGGATACTGCTTCTTTGGGGTCCTCCGGCAAGATTTCGTATGCGACGAAATCTATGAAGGGACTTCTCCAGTCTCTTTTAGGGGGATCTGTGTTCACAGCGTAGCTGCGTTCTATGTGAAAGTTGTTCTTCCTACAGAATAAATCTCTGTTAAGAAGGATTACCTAATCCTGCCTTCTTATAGGAGTGGCTAAATCCGCAGCTAGACTGGCTAGGGCATCAGCTTCCAGATTCAGAGATCGAGGTACATGCTCTAGGAAGAACCCTTTAAATATCATGGCTATCTCGATCGTTGCTTGGTGATAGGGGATGAGGTCTGGATTTTGGACTTCATATATTCCTCTGACTTGATTGACGATTAGCAGAGAATCACCGAAAGCTTCCAGGAAGACGACCCCCAGCTCTTTGGCGACTTGGAGCCCGATTAGCAGAGCGTTGTACTCTGCCACATTATTGGAGCATGGCTCGCTAAGAGAATATGCTCGGTAGATGACGAGTTTATCAGGAGTGACCAGGACGATTCCTACCCCTGAAACCACGTTTCCCTGGGGACCAGTCCTGGAGGCACCGTCGAAGAACAGTTGCTATGCGTTACTTTCCATTGCGGAATTACATTCTGCAACTTCGTCGGGAATGTCCTCGTATAATTTGGAGGCCTCCGGGATCGGATGAGTACCTAGGAAGTCAGCCAGCGCTTGGCCTTTGATGGACTTCTGCGGGACATATACCATGTCATATGGTGTTAACAGCATCGCCCAAGTCGCGAGTCAGGAATTAAGAGCACTTGGCTTGCTCACCAGTACTCGAAGAGGGTTGATCCTGGAGATGATATGAATAGTCTGGCCGGCGACATAGTACCGCGTCTTCTGGATAGCGAACATCAGAGCCAAGCATTCTTTCTCCACTGGGTTGTACCGGTGTTCGGCTCCAACCATCATCCTGCTTAGGTAGTAGATAGCCTGTTCATGACCCATATCGTTCTTCTGCGCGAGAAGAGCTCCTAGCAAATGATCCATTGCTCGAACGTACAGCAAGAATAGTCTTCCCATGACGGGAGGCACCAGAACGGGCGGACTGGTGAAATAGCGCTTGATATCTCCGAACGCTTGTTGACAGGTTTCGTCCCATACGAAGGATACACCTTTCTTCATGAGATGCGAAAAGGGCTGACATCTTCCCGAGAGGTTGGATATGAACCTTCGGATATAAGCCAGACGACCTTGAAATCCCCGGAGTTCCCTCAGATTACGGGGCGGTCGCATTTCTACGATGGCCTGGACTTTGTCAGGGTCCACTTGGATGCTTTTGGCGGTGATGACAAATCCCAGGAATTTGCCACTAGATACACCCAGAAAGGACTTCGTAGGGTTCATCTTGAGTTGATGTTGGCGCATTAACTCGAATACCGTCCTCAAGTCTTGAATGTGATATCTTTGAGGCGACTCTTGACGGCTATGTCGTCCACGTAACATTCTACTGTTTTGCATAAATTCTCATGGAATATGTTAATTATAGCTCGTTGGTATGTAGCCCCGGCGTTCTTCAATCCGAAGGGCATGACCGTATAGCAATATACTCCCAACGGGGTCCGGAAAGCAGTGTGCTTCTCGTTTCCAGGATGCATCTTGATCTGATTGTATCCTGAGAATCCGTCCATGAAAGACATGCGTTCAAAACTGCAGGTGTTGTCGATCATGATGTCCATGATGGGAAGAGGGAACTCATCCTTGGGGCATGCTGCATTCAGATCTCGGTAATCGATACAGATACATATTTTCCTATTTTTCTTCATGACTGGGACAATGTTGGCGACCCAGTCGAGATGTTGTTCTTCCTGGATGAAACTGCAGGCTAATAACTTCTTGACTTCAGCTTCGATGGCGTCCATCATATCCGGGCGAAACCGACGTTGGTGCTGCTTCATAGGCTTCAAGTTGGTCAATATATTGAGTTTATGAGTAGCCACCTTCGGGTCAAGGCCCGGCATGTCCTCATAATTCCACGCAAAGACGTCGATATATTCTTTTATCAGCTGGATAACTTCTTCCCTTTCAGCTAGGGAAAGATTGTTACTGATGAATATCGGCTTTGGCGAAAGTTTACCCCCAACATCAACCTGGATAACTTCGTCTTTGGTGGGAGGTTCTCTTTGCTCGAAGCGAAATTCCTACTGCGTATCCATTTGTTGAGGCCAAGAGTCATTCTCAAACGGCTCAGAATCCTGTTCGTCTGCTTCAAAGGGATCTGCCACCACCATATTTGCTGATAATGTTTGCTCGAGAGCGTCAGGTGAGTCGGAGGGCGACGAGCCATTCTGAGAAGAGGAAAAGATATCCTCGTCCGACTTAGAGGAGGTGGCATATCCCAACCCGAAATGAGTTCGTTGATAGTAGGGGTCGCCGTACAGCGGCGTTCGTCTGCCTCTTACGTAGTTGAGGCCTGGCTTCCGCTCCAAATCAAAGCCCATGTTTCACATGATCCTCAACGCTTGTGGGCTGTATTGGTGAACTTGCATTTTTCCAGTATCATCATTGAAAGAATATTCCTGGATAGCCGGTTGATTGCATATGCGGCCGAAGACTATTGAACGCTGGCTGCTGCAGGTAGGCGGGACAATAAAGATAGAATCCTCATGTGGTCCATATGTCGTGACGATATTGGATGATGACGCTACTTCCCAGACATACGGACGGTAGGAGTTCATAACTTCCAAGAATTTTTGTGCTATGGGTTCTACCTCGTCATGGGAAGTGGATTCCTGATTTGGAATTTGAGCGTTAACGTATTGGAAAAAAGGATATTTATTATCATCTGGAACTCCGTTCTTGGTCGCATTTACATCGGTCGGCTGCCCGTTGCGCCGGAGGTTGATGACCAAGGATGGAGGCTTCTAGTTCAAAGTGACCACTAGAGGATCACTCCCTTTTCCTGACCTGGTTTTGTTCAGGTGAATAGCCATAGGCTCCATGGCTTTTGGACGAGTGGTTCGTCCTTTCACTCTGATTGACAGCGGTAGTGCGGCAGAGGGTTCTTCTGGCTCCCGGTGGGATTCCTTCCCTGCCTCGCCTGATACTTCTTCTGTGTGGTCTTGAGAGTACAACACGGCATCAAAATATTAGGATTCTACTTTTTTAAACGGGTTTAGGTCAGCAACCTCCGTTTGTACCGTTCCTTGGGGGTCTACATATTTGAGACATTGATGTAGAGTTGAAGGAACGATGTTGTGGTCGTGGATCCACGGTCTTCCCAGCAAAATGTTGTAGGACACCTCTGAATCGATGACGTAACACGTGGCCACCGATCTGAGGTTGCCAATCTGGATCCTCAGGCAAATTTTCCCCAATGGCTTACTTCTTCCGGCGTTGAAACCTACGATTGTAGTGGAGGTCTAAGCCAATTCGCTGGTAGGAATCCTCAGCGGCCTGAGCAGACTGTGAGGGATGATGCTGATCGACGATCCCAGATCTATGTGAATCCGATCGACCTCCATGGAACCGACATACCCGGTGTAATAGAGGGGCCTGCCATGCCTGTTATGTTTTAACAATATGTCGTCTTGAGTGAAAGTGATATTTGGGACCACTTCCATTATACTGTGGCATTGAGGACACGCCCCTGGTTCTTCGTAGGGGGACTTGCGCTGGGTCAAGCATGCCTCCGCCTGCATCAGCGCTTCACTCAGGGCTAGACGAGTGTCTTGGGAGAGCCTGAGTAGCTCAAAGATGGAGAGCCTGGCTGGTGTATTAGCCAGTTGGGCCAGGATGTCGAAGTTTTAGGGCTTCTCCAAACCTTTGTTTGGAATATTTTTCACAGGTTTATCAAAGCGCACTTCTCTTTGCTTCCCCTTGTCCGCCGGAGTTGGTTTTGAATGACCGGCATCTGGTACGACGGGGTCTGGTCCTGAAGGTTTGGCAGCTGAAGCGTCCACTGGTGCATCTTCCTGACTTGCTCCGTAGTCGTTGAGGTAGGCTTTCTCTGAACGGGTTGCAGCAAATACCTCATCTTCGTCTGATGGCGAAGAAGTTGTGACCATATGGCATGGTTTGTATTTGGAGCTCTTTCTAGATGTAGCCTTAGTATCCTCCTCGAGCTCTGACACCAAATCCGGATGAACCCACATAATCTCAACCTGCCGGGTGGTTAGGGGTACCAGGTCATGATTTTGACCCCTAGCTGGAGGGAGATTGATGATGTTCATCATGGTCCGGGAAATGGGTGTGACACCGTCCAAGACTTTTTGGGATGGCAGATTGCCAAACCGCAGAGAGATCATGTTGGCAGTGACCGTCTTCTCGGTGTTGTGCAGAGTGATGGCCTTAGCATCGACTAACCCCAGGATCTTCCTTTTCAGTATGTAACACGCCTTTATTGGGTGGTGTACGTATCTGTGGAAGATGCAGTATTTGGGGTCGTCAGTACTGCCGACTTCTTGGGGCCGCCTTAGCTCCGGAAGGGTGATCTTGCCACTCTTGACGAGACACTCAAATATACTTGGGATATCGTCGTCGTCAAAAGAGTAGACTTCGACGGGCCTGGAAGTCCCTGGTCTCGTCTGCGTGGTCGCCGCAGCCTTTTGTCTGGACGTATTGATCGCCAGAGCTTCTTTTCCTTTGGAGCGGCGAGGATGGTCGCTGTTGGGAGATGACCTTTTGCCTCTATCAGAGGCGGAGATCATAATGCCATTATCGCGCGCCTTGCGACTGTTGTCTTCGGTGGCCGCTGCCGAGATGATGAACGAGGGCCAATCATGGAACTGATATGGTCCTGTAAATACCGAGACTACAGGAAGGAGGTTCTTCCTACAAATGTCTACTAACGCAGAGTCTGGAACTCCTGGAGGCATCTGTAAGGTGGCCTGATGAAAACGTTCGATGAAGGTGCGAACGTCCTCCTTTTCCTTATGCTTGACTTCGATGAGAGAGGATATAGACATGTCCATTCCACCCTCATAAAATTGCGTGAAGAATAAAGCTTTGAAGTCCTCGAAGGAAGTAATACAGTTGTCCGCCAAGCTACGGTACCACTGATAGGCTACTCCTGAGAGGCAGCCTTTGAACACCCGAGTGAGGAGGGCGTCGTTCCCTTGTAGCAACACCGTCATCATACTGAAATAGTTCATGTACTGACTTGGTGATGTTTTTCCCTCGAACAGAGCCATAGTCTGAGGTTTGTACCTTGGAGGAAAAGGGACCTCTTCCCAGATAGCTGGGTAAGGCTGATTGATTCCCAATTTCTTGAGCTAATCTTTGTGCTTCAAGACGTCAAACTGGACTTTCAACTCCCGTACTGCATGCATCGGATTTTTAGTTGGAGGCGGGACTACGGTGTAGTGCGAAGTTGGTTATATCGTGACTCCAACGGGGGGTAATATATTCTCCGAGTAAGGAAACGGAGGAATTGCTGACTCTTGATCTAGAGCAGACTCTTGGCTCGGGTTGGATGGTGGTAAGTCCACCCCCACACGTATCTGAGTTGGCGGGACCAACGCTTGAGCCATGGCAGTTGCATGCTGAGTTAGCATCATCTGGTGCATGTTCTCTATTATGGATTGTATTTGTTCCAGAGATGTCTCCAGTACAGTGATGCATTGTTTCGTGTTTCCTGATGGCGAAGCTTTCTCGCGTTCATCTTCAACGACATAAACTCCCATTTCCCTGGGCGTCATCGAAGGATTAGTATAGGTCGCCGCAGAAGTCGACTCTATACTTTCAGCATCTGATCCGGGAGATTGGCGACCCCCAGCGTCGGAATTAGACGAGTACGAAGCTGGTTGCTGTGACCTTGAACGGGTGTTTTGGAACACCCCAGCTTCAGTGTTCCTGAGGAGGTCTTCGAATCTCCTTCGGCTCGGAGGCCTAGAGGGATGACGTCTTGAGCTCGACCCTCCTCTAGGTATGTGTGAAGCCATGTTCACGGATGCATGCACGGGCTCTTCTTCCTGGAAAGACTAAGAGTAGCTCAATCGGTCGAAAATCGACCGTTTTGCTTTAGAACAGCAGCAGTCAATCACAATTTTATGACTATTACAACATTGCTCGCCAGGGGGCGTAATAGACATGTTGGAAGGTCCCCTCTCCTTACGCTTCTGGATTAGATATTTGCGCAAGTCAGGAGGAGTAGAGGAAGAAGACGACGGCATGTTCCTTCTGTTCCCATCAGTGGGCATACGGAGATTGGGCACCATGGTTTTTTCTGTGCCACCTGTGTACAACAGATTGGCCATCTGGGTGGCGGATAATCCCCGGGGAGGGTGTCTTTCCGTAACCTGAGCTTGCTTTACGCAGTGGGGCTTCGTCCGGCGTAATTTGGAGATTTGCTCAGACTGACGTAAAGATGAAGAGGTCCTCAGTCGGCCGTCGGCTTCCTGCTTAATCCGGAGGGTAGGCAGATTGCTCCGTCACTGGCGTAAAGGCCGAGAAGTTGAGTACTCTGCCGCTTGTTCTCCCTTGCGGAAATCACAGCGCTCATCTGGTTCCTCGTAGAGGTCAGATATTGTCTTGCACACGGAGCATGATTTGTACTTCCGATTTGGCGCTAAGGTATCATCAGAAGTTTGGTCTGTACCGCGCGTAGCGGGAGACTGGTTTCTACGCGTAGCGCACAGTGGATACTTCTGGGTTAGCGCTGAGGCTTTGTCCAAAGTTTTATCTGTAGCGCGCGTAGCGGGAGACTGGTTTCTATGCGTAGAGCGCAGTGGATACTTCTGGGTTAGCGCTGAGGCTTTGCCTGAAGTTTCGTCTGTACCGCGCGTAGCGGGAGACTGAATTTTACGTGCAGGGCACGGAGGGAGCAATGCTACAACCTCATTGGTCGGAGAGGTCGAAGAGATCGGAGAGATCGGAGAGTCCACAGGAATGGTAGAGGATGTCTTGGGCATCCAGACTTTGTGCAACTTCCTGTTGTCTTGGACAGAGAGAGGGTGAGAGCTACCCCCGGTTCAAAGCATGTCTTCGTAGGCAGACTGGTCGAATTGGACGACCAGTGTCTTCTTTACGGTTCCTATAGATGCCGCATCGTGTTCAGCAATCACTTCCTCGTCAGAAGAGAAAGATGTCCCCAGCAGAGTCGCCATCTTGTTTGTGGTATTCAACGAAAGAATGAAAATGTATTCAGGATAGGGTTTATACGAGACCCGCCTTCTTTGGTTTACAAACAAACTTGTAGAATTTGATCCTATACGAGGATATGGGAGTAAATTTATTTAATTTGGGTAAATATTGCTATAGGTGTCTGATCTGCAGTCGATCACTTTAGCCCTTAGACCACACGATGTTTGAAGAAGTGCCGTAGAAGACAGGAAGCAGCTTCGAAGGTTGCAGAAGAGGGTGGATGCACGATGCCAAAGTCGTCGATCCCTACTCTTTGCCTGAGCTCCGGATTCTTATCTCTCTCTCTCTCCCTTGACCTCTGGTTCGATCTTCCAATTTGTCGACCTTGTATCTGATATTGGTTTCTTGGCCAATTTTTCCTCTTCCCTCATTGATAGAGGCCTCTATTTATAGAGTTTTAGTGACAGTGACCACTCCGTCGGTGTAGAAACCGAGGAGTGGAAAGTACATCACCCTTTTACACAATAGTTAAAGTAACCAATGCCTGCGTATAGATGATCCTTTGAATGAGTGTGTGATACGGGTCCAACTAAGGGACAAAACGCATATAATCGTTACGAAGATAATGGCATAGAAGCCACGTAGGTAGGTATCCATTGTATAGAAGAGGTTGGCATAGAAGCCAAATGTCTGTCACCATGGCATAGAAGCCAAATAGTTATCAAACCGGCATAGAAGCCGAATCGGCGTAAAAGCCGAATAGGCATAGAAGCCGAGTGGTCATAGAGGCCGAGCAGGCGTAGAAGCTGAGTGGTCATAGAGGCCGAGCAGGCGTAGAAGCCGAGTGGTCATAGAGGCCGAGCAGGCGTAGAAGCCGAGTGGTCATAGAGGCCGAGTAGGCGTAGAAGCCGAGTGGGCGTTGAAGCCGAGCGGTCATAGAGGTCGAGTGGGCGTAGACGCCGAATGGGCGTTGAAGCCAAGCAGTCATAGAGGCCGAGTGAGCACAGGAGCTGGATGGGCGTAGAAGCCGCTGCGTACCGTGCCAGAGTGCTGATGTGGAAATCTTAGCCAGAATTATGACTTTTGAAGATATAATCAAATCTCTTGCATTAAATGCCGAGATTTGCCACCATCCTGCGCATTAAATGTGGAGGCATATTTTTGAAGGTCTGCAACCCCTTCTGCGCATCAGTCGCAGAGACGTGCCTGGAGAAACTGTCACCGCTCTGTGCATTAGACGTAGAGACGTGCCTCGAGCAACTATCATCGCTCTATGCATTGGACGCAGAGACGTGCCTCGAACCCCGTACGGAGTGCAGCTTTTGATGTGGCAGGCAGTTTGTCGACTGCAGAACGTAAACAACTCATGTCTGCCTGTGTAAAACAAGGCAGCGCATCCCTTCGTGCTTTGTAAAAGCAGTTTACGCAAAGGGGATGGCGGTAAATGACAGCCTGGGTCGCAGTGCTGTGCCATCATTTTAGCCGTCGTCTGGGTAGTAGAGATGTATCCCTTAGTCAGAAGTCCAGACGTCAGGTTCATTGCAGGATCTTCATTACAGGGTCTGACAGGTTCACTTCGGAGAATACGAAGCGTCTCTTGTACACCTCAATACTGCGTCTGAAAGAGGATGAGTTTTACGCCCTGGAGGCGATGAAGCACCCCGTTTACGCTGAAGTGGTTTGGACATACTGCCTTATGCGGATGGCCTTTTGAGCTTTTAATATTTCACGCTGTATTTAGCAAAAAAAGCTCTGTTGCACGCTTGATGGCTTTGAAGGCCTCTGCTTACGCTGCTCTGCACCAATATGCTGCGTATAGCCATCCGGCGTATTTTTCATGCTTCTATAACAGGACATGAAACAGACCCTAACCCTAACCCTATCTCTCTTCTAGTTAGTTGTCTGAGTTAGTTAGACGTAGTCTTGGGTATCAACATCGTCTATAATACGATATAGATCTCGATTTAAGGAGAGTCGTATACCCGGACACGGGAATGACTCTTCAAAGCAGACATGACTCGGTATTGGATTCTTCTAGAACTCGTATCCAACTTGGGTTAGAGCAGTATCAAACCTATCCTTGACACAAGAGTTCATGTTCATATTGTTATGGCATGACATTGGTATATATATCGCGTAACCAAGGACACAACGTCCCCCTCGGCCTCGACTACCCCCTTGGCTCCCTTCAACCCCGACGACTCCCCTCATTGACATTGGTATGAGTGGAGTGTGTATCTAGGGTGTACTAGTGATGTATATATGTGTGTGTGAGTGTAATAGTAGCATCAAGCAATAGCAATAGTAGCAACAACAACTTATACCATGTGCAAGTGTGTGCACATTGTATACATGCGTGTATTTTGAGTTTATTTAGTAAGTGAGTGTTAGTGAGTTAGTATAGGTTAAGTGTTTAAGTGTTGAGTGAGGATATGTATATTAGGATTGAGTATCTAAGGATATTTGAGTTTTGGTTTAGTATCCCAAGATACTCGAGTAGGTATCAATATACCAACATACATGGATAATATACTTGAACGATGTCTATTCATCTTTGCAGATCTAGAAATGGATTTGAATTACTACCTGCATCATCATTCGTGGATATAAAATTGTCATCTTGATGACATGTGTGGTATGCGGGATAAATACATACATGGGGTTAAATAGTTCCTGCAGTTCGCCAAGGTATTCCCTCAGTATATGAGATGTCGCAATTTAAAATATCACTCAAAATTGGATAACGTGGCATATTATTTGTACTCGAGGGATTTTACACCAAATTACTATCAGTGGACCTCGCATCGAGAATGTGTATCTTTAGAATCAGAGTCAGAGCCTTATGTGGAGCCGTATATGGATGTCCACGACCACGCTAATTACGATGATGAGTTTATGGAGTTATAGTAGAATGCAAGGACTCCATTATATCCTGGTTGTGAGGATCATTCACCATTGGATTTGGTTATAAGATTATTGAGCATCAAGTCCAATTTTAACATATCCTAAAAATGCTACAACCGACTGATGGAGTTGATTATAGAGATCTTGCCGGAGGTTGCTAAGTTGCCTAAAGACTTCTATCAATCTAAGAGGATGGTGAGATCGCTCTGAATAGAATACGAGAAAATTGATGCATGTCGCAACAGGTGCATTTTGTACTACAAAGATGACAAGGATGAAGATGCGTTCAGATTCTGTGGTGCTAATCGTTACAAGGCGACTGGTAGAGAAAGGTTTGTCAGTGCAAGAAAGCCTACCGATTCAATGCATACTTGCCTTTGATGCCAGGGTTGCAGAGGTTATTTATGGTGAAGGAGAGTGCAGAGAATATTAGTTGGCATAGGCATAAACAGATTGAAGAAGTATTTGATCATCCATCAGATGGAGAAGCATGGAAGCACTTTGATCGAGAGTATCCAAATTTTGCTTCGAATCTGCATAATGTCATATTGGGGCTCTCCCCCGACGGTTTTACCCCATTCGGACTTTCGGGCTTCCAATATTTGTATTGGCCTGTGATCATCACTCCGTACTATCTACCGCCATGGATGTGCAAGAAGACTCCATATATGTTCCTTACCGTTATTATCTCGGGTCCGAACAATCTGTAGAGGAACATCGATGTGTATTTATAGTCGTTGATAGATGAGTTAAATCAGCTGTGGAAAGTAGGTGCCAACACGTACGATATTTCTAGAAAGTAGAATTTTTCGACGAAGGCAACACTTATGTGGATCATCAATGACTTTTAGACTATGGAATATTATCAGGATGGAGCACTCATGGCCGTCTCTTTTGTCCGTCATGCATGGACCATACTAAGGCTTTCCATTTGAAACACGGGGGCAAACTGTCCTTCTTCGATTGTCATCGATAATTTCTACCGAAGGATCATCCGTACCAGAGGAACATGAATGCTTTTCGTAACAGCGTTGTGGATAAGGCCTATCCACCGCCAAGGTGGCCCGGATACACGATATGGAAAGAGGTAAAAGATTTACCAAGTGTTATCGAAGAGGTTACTCATTACATGACTAATAATGTAGAAGTGGTAGAATTATCCGAAGAGGAAGACAAAGACGAAGTAGATGAAAGTAAAAATGAGGAGAAAGATGAAGAGAAAGACGATGAAGACGAACAAGATAAATTTTCTGAAGATGATTGAAAATAAAATAAATCCATTTGGACTTGTGACATGTATTACATTTTGACTGTAGAATGTACTATCCATTTAGACTTGTGACACTAGTAGTTATTTACTGTGCAATTCTATTAATACTGTGAGATATGTATAACATTTTTACCGTAGAATATACTATATATCTGTTTATGTGTTCTATCAACATATGTTGTTATCAGGTATGACAGGACGACGTGGAGCATTCGGCATATCCTGAGGTAGAGAGAGTGCTCCTTCGGTACTGCTGGCTCTGGATCCTCGTCGCTAAGTACTCCAGTATATCGACTAGTCACATATCTAACTGCGATGACGTAACACGACAGCACTCCTGGGAGGAGTAGTTCCAAGCCTGAGACTACTCTCTCGTCGAGCGTTTCTTCTGCTCACGGAACCATGAAGACAGATGAGCAGATTATGGAGTTTGAGCCGACGCTGTCCCAGCATCAACGAGATCCTCCATGCGCACCTCGGGATGAGACGAGGATAATAATTTGGGCCGATGGTATAATGTAAGTTAATTAGTTGGTTTATCATCATATATATATTATATTTCTTTAGTCATTATATCATCACTTTTTTATGAATATAATTATCTATGTATAGATTTTGCCCCTCGTTGGTACAGAGACGCCAGTGCCACTTTCTGAGGTACAACAATGGTGGCCCTTAGATCAACTACTCAGATGCTCTGGATGAGAGGAAGGTACTCTGGTTTGCGCACTTCAAGGTAAAAGTATAGTTGGTTTTAATATCAATCATCTAATTTATGCATATTATATAACTTACTAAATTAGTACTTGTAGCAAACGTATTTCTATCTACCGCACCCGACCGAGTTGATCGAGCAGATATTTTCTACCGTCGCTGCCATGCTGATCCGCGATGCTCTTGATGACCAGAAGGCTCATGATTGTGAAGGAAAATTGATCCAATATTTGATCACGCATAAGCAGTAGGCTGCGATGAAAGCTAGATTCGATGATCCAAGGTACAAGGAAAGGTTTGAGAAGGCCAATAAGGCTAGGAAGAAGGCAACAAAGTGGTATGGTGGCTCGATTCTGATGAAGGAACATTTTCATTGTTTGATATATTTTTATTTTAGATATACTATTTTAATACAAGTCCGACAAAATGGAAGTAGGATAAAATATTTAATTTTATTACTAAATAATATATTTTAATAGGTACGTAGGGTGAGGATGCCAACATGGTAACTGTCTTCCTGGCCACCCTTCGGAATGGCAAAAATCTTATTGATGAGAGGGCCTCACAGACCTATGTAAGTATTACTTTACTTTGTGTTAATTTTAATATAACTTAGGAAATATGCAAATAAATATCCATGTAGTTAGTAATAAATACCTTAGATATTAGCAATTATCGAGTATCCATACTTTTCTAGGCTGAGTATCTTAGGTTCAGGGATATGATCGAGAGGACAAAGCGTGGTGTTATTGATCTTAGAGTATCGATAAAGTATAGCATGACAGAGTTGCAAGCATCAAAGCTGTCCATGGGTGAGAGGCAGACGATGATGCATGATTCAATGGCTAGTAGCAGTATGAGGCTGTTATCTACCATGGATTCATACAACCATCGACTAGAATCGTTGGAGCAGATAAGCCCTCCTGGTACGCCTTCATCGACATCGACTCCACCGACGTCACTACCTTCTTCATCGACATCGATGTCAATTTTACGGGAGCAGTATAAGTTGTTCTTATCCCTGATGCGCGCCGGTGCTCATCCTCCTCCAAATCCGTAGTAGTCCGAGTTAGGACAGTTTACTGGTTGTTTGTGTTTTGACCCATGATATTGGGTCATTTATGAATATTATACATTTATTGAGGCTTTTCGACTTTATTTCTTGTACTCAGTTGTGTGGATATTTATTGCATTCTTTACGACATAATTTTTTTGAGACTCGGCTTGTAATTCCAATGTATTATTTTCTTCAAATTTTACTTTATTATTCATATTAAATGTATGTGAATTTATTGGTGTGGAGTGTTCTGCCAAAGGGATCGGTGAACCCAAGGAATTCAATGGAGGGTTTCTCTGGGTCTGTCTATTTTTATGAACTGTGATATTGCAAGGATATATGACTAATTATATGAGAAACTACAAGCATACATTTTTTTGTAGGTATTTTTAATTTTTTGTAATTTAGCAATGTTTAGCGACATTTATATACGTCACTAAATACGTCGCTAACTGTATCAGAATGTCACTAATTATGTCGCTAAATGTCGCTAAATTGCTGATATGACAGTATTTACTATGTTAGCAAAACGTCACTAAATGTGTTGCAAAACGTCACTAAATTAAAAAAGTGCCATTTAGCAAAAAATGACACGTCGCTGATTTAGCGACGTAACTTTGCTAAATGTTGCTAATTTGAAAAATATTAGCGAGGATTAGACGTCACGAATAAATATCACTATAGCGACGTTTTGCGATATTTTCCCTGTCAGCAACTACCCAAAATGCTACTTTACTGGAACGTCACTAATTACGTTGCTAAAACTTTTTAGCGACATTTTTATGTCATTTAGTGAAGTTTTCTCTGTCAGCGACATACTAGTAGTAGTATGTTGGCGACATAGTTGATCTTGATCTTGCCCTTCAGGAGGATCATGAAGAGTTAGCAGATTAGACCCCGCCTGTGATTGAGTAGTTAGTAAAGTAGTTGTTTTATTTAGTTGTTTTTAACCAAAATTTTCTCCAGGATTTCTAGTTATATTTTGGATATTATCATTTGAATATTTAGTATTATTTTGTAGACTATTTGGACCTATGATTTTGAGACTATTATTTGATTATCTTCGTATGATTTCATTTTCTTAGTGTCTATGATTGAGTATAGTATGGATATGGTTGTTATGTGTGAGTTTAAAAAATGCTTATGGTTTATTGTACATCGTTCTGCTGCTGATATTGTGGCATAGACTAGGCATAACCATGACTATTGCCCAAATTCAGGGTACGGGTCATGACAAGTATGCATTAGTATTATGATGTTGTTTTGGTGTGGTGATTGATAGTGAAACAAAGTTAAGTGTGTAAATAGATGTGTACTTAAGTGTATAACTACTGAGGGTGTTGTTTTAGAGAAGTAGTGCAGGGAATATCCTATTTCAGGTGTTTATAAGTGTAGAGGGGAGAGTGCAAAGGGGTTCCTGCAGGTTTGCAACAATAGTAGGAGCAAGAGGAGCCGTAGATTTAAGTAGAGGGGACTGTGATTTGTACCTGGGTTAGGGAGTTCCAGGTTAGTTGTGAGGGGCAATCTAGTAGGTGAATAGGTGCCAGTGTTATGGTGTGTGTGGTTATGTAGTTGAGTATATGTGAGGTAAGTTTTGAATCCTAGGATACTAGTATTTGATTTATTATGTTAGTTATGTCTAATTGTAGATTCATGTTGTAGACAAGGACTAGTTGAGAGTAGGTTGAGGGTGTATGTTGGTTGAGGAGTCTGGAATTTAGATTTTGAGGATGAACATCTGTGCATACATATGAACAGAGATGTAGTTAAACCTATTTTAAAATTTATGGGTGTGAGTAAACCCTGATATTATTATATCAGTGAAGCATAAGTTGAGAGGTTCAATTAGTTGAGTATTAGGTAATAAGTTGGACTTAGGTTCTGGCAATGTGGTCAGACTATTTAGTATCATTGGAGGTTCAGTTAGTTAGGACTGTGTAATTAGATAGGGACTTAAATATGTTAGTGTCAGTAAAATAATAGCAAAGGGGTTCAGGTTAGTATGTAGAGTACAGTAGCAATTGTTATTATAGTGATGCAAACAGGTTTAGTGATGATGTTCCATGTACAGGTATAGAGGAAAGCAATTGTAGGGTCTCAGGCTCGAATGAACAAGAAGGGTGATACATGATGTATCAGTTAATTAGTGTTAGTAATGCATGAAGTATAAAGCTTATTAGTAAGTATTTGAGATTGGATACTTTGGTATCAGTAGAGTAACCTTAGGGTATTAAGTGAAGGTGCATTAGGGATGAGAGAACTTAGGATGTAGGCTTGGAAAAGGAGTATCAGGGTGATGTATCAGTGAGGCCATGGGGTACTGATTCTTAGTATCAGATGTTGGATAAGTGAACTGCTATGGCTTCCTGGTGGAGCTATGTTAGAGTGTCCAAACACTCAAGAAAGGCAACAGTGGGTAATTAGCCATGTTAATGTGTTATACCAGTAGGTGTTGTGTTATACCAGTAGGTGTTGCCATGCCCCGGTCCCGAAGGTCTCCCGACATCACCCCCGCCGGGCGCGAATCACCGTGCCTCGGCGCTCCTGCGGGGCATGTATAGTCATTTTCTACCAGGACGTGATGTTGTGCGAGCCTGGGGTTGCGTCCGTACAAAGCAACATCGCTAAATTTTTTGGCTATCATCGCATCTATCGAGTAAGCAGCAGAGGGACCGTGTTGCAAACATTTTATCCATCTAAGTATATGGGGCAAATTGAGGCACATGGTTCTCTGAATACAATGGTATTATTCCATACATTATATCCCTCTATAGGAAAGCAGCACAAAGCAATCGATATGGCTCAAGGCATCGAAACAAGATTTTTGGGTCTTAGGGATGAGGCATGCCTATCGCTTCCTCGGACAATCCAGTACCTGCAAGCAAGTAAACTTTTGGTGGGTCAGCACTTATAAAAGTACTGGTGAGTCTAAAACAACTGAATAGTCGCAACATTCACAAAAACCAATACTAAGTAATCATGTTGTAAAATATTACATTACTAGTGATCTTTCTAATTTTACCTATGTTCGTTACATACAGTTCGATAGCAGAGTCATATTACTTTCTTTTGGAAACATCTTTTGAAATCAGAGTTCATGTTTGATTCATTCAAGCATGCAAGACAAGCAGATTGTTCTACTATCTGGGTGTGCGCAACGTGTCTCATGAGCTATACTCAAAGACTCTAGGGACAATGCACATCAAGGAACTATCCTCTATCAAGCCAACACGATGAACTATCTATATGCTTTTCGGTCCTCGAGAAACTCAGGATCGGTAGCGATAATCCAGCTAACCTATGACTCATTTATCTGATGCTATTAGCTGCTGTAACTCATGGTTGCTTTCCACTATCTATGTAGCAGTCGTGACCAAGGTTCAACTCTTCACCAATAGCTATTGTTCGACCGATGCGAATGCATGAAACACTATCAGATAAACTCTAGAATGAAAATGAGATGAACCAACCGACTATCTCTCTTCTCTCTATCTCTGTTGCGGACTGGCCGCCATATTCTCTGAACAAGTTCAAGTATGATATGGTTCTCTCGAAACACAAGCGATAGTGAAACAAGTTCATGCAATCTGTTACTCTTTAGACAAGCATTCAAGTTCTCTTAGTTAAGCAGGCAAGTTCGTTTCAATGACAAGCTATATGAGTTCTCTTATTAGCATACGAAGGCAGGTTCTATCATTCTCTAATGAAACTATCTTTTCAGCAAACAAGCATTCAAAAACTCAGATTTATTATTAAGGTGTGCAAGAATCAGAAACGAAGTTTCTGCCCACTCACCTTGATCGGTCATCTCCTGCTTTAATAAGGAGCACTTAAGGAAGATATCCTTTTTGAGTCAGCAAATCGATATCGCTTGTACATAGTGTCGACGCGGAGCGGGATACTACATATTTATCCACCAACAAAGAGATTCGTCCTCAAAACTCAAAGAGAAACTCACGATATCCAGAGCAGCGATAGTCCTCATCCCTCGCCATCCTCAATCGAAAATTCTAGCAAAACACAAGCATGAAAGCATAATTCTCAAGCAACAAATCAAATCCAGAAAATATTTGTACAACTTTGAGAATATCTATGGACTTATTGTATGGAAAGCTCTATTGTAATACAATATCAAGCACATCTCAGAGTCGTGGCAACAAAATGGGCAAAGAATCGAATTTGCTCTGATACCATTATGTCACTCCCCGGTCCCAAAGGTCTCCCGACATCGCTCCCGCCGGGCGCGAATCACCATGCCTCGGCGCTCCCGCGGGGCATGTAGGCAACATCGTTAAAGTTTTTGGCTATCATCACATCTATCGAGTAAGCAGCAGAGGGACAGTGTTAAAAATATTTTATCCATCTGAGTATACGGGGCAAATCGAGGCACAAGGTTCTCTAAATATAGTGGGATCGTTTCATACATTATATCCCTCTATACGAAAGCAGCACAATGTAATCGATACGGCTCAAGGAATCAATATAAGATTTTTGGGTCTTGGGGATGAGGCACGCCTATCGCTTCCTCGGATAATTTAACACCTGCAAGCAAGTAAACTTTTGGTGGGTCAGCACTTATAAAAGTACTGGTGAGTCTAAAATTACTGAACATAAGCAACATTCACTAAAACCTGTAAGTATTCAAGTTCTCTTAGTTAAGCAGGCAAGTTCATTTCAATGACAAGCTATGTGAGTTATCTTATTAGCATGCGAAGGCAGGTTCTATCATTCTCTTATGAAACTATCTTTTAAGCAAACAAGGATTCAAAAACTCAGATTCATTATTAAGGCATGCAAGAATCAGAGAACAAAGTTTCTGTCCACTCACCTTGATCAGTCATCTCCTGCTTCAACAAGGAGCTCTTAAGGAAGATATCTTTTTTGAGTCAGCAAATCGATATCGCTTGTACATAGTACCGACGTGGAGTGGGGCACTACAGGTGTCAAGGGAGTTAGGTTTTGAGTGTCATATATTGGTATCATTATATATCAGGCCAAGGTTAGAAATACAGTTATGTATAACTAATAGTAACATAATTAGTAAGGGTAACTACTATAAGTTAAGATATTAGCTAGGGTCTTAGTATGACCAATAAATTAGTCAGTATAAGACTAGTGTTGACTAGTTTGACCAAGACTAACCTTAATATGACCTAGAAATGGCCTAGAAATATCGTCCTAGCTAGTTACCTATGATTATCATTTCATTTCACTCCTTATCACTATTATTCTATATTTAGGTCTTTGTGACTCTATTTTGGACATTGATTTTTGTACCTTACTCAGGACAACAAACAAGTACATTCTCTGACAGTTTTATTTATTTTGATGATTACTGTGACTCTAGTTTTGTAGTGTTATACTTGATTCCTGACATAATGGATTCACGGGCTAGTATCATAGATACCTGTCATTAAGAGTCATGATTGGATCCATTTTACTAGCCGGGGACAAGGAAAATATTATCAAGTTATATGAACATACCCCACCTTACATGCATCATAGCTCACCCCTTACCTCACGTAGGGTCTAGCCTAACTATATTACGTGCCTCATAGCCTATTATACAAGATTAGCCTGACTCTTGCTCGCATCATAGCTAACCAGATGGTTAGCCTGACCTTACATGTATCGTAGCTAAACATATATAGCAAGCCTGATCTAGTCCCAATCTGATCACATAGCAAACTAATATTTAAAGGCACTTAGCTAGTATTTTTATTCTCTTTTTCTAGTTCATACTTTCTAGTATTTATATTTACCTACTTATTCACTGCTTACCATTACATGTGTACTTATTGCTAGTTATTCTCTTGTGATATGATTATATGCCTCTCTAGTTTCTTTATATTCTAGTATTTTATTTTTATCATGTATATTCATTACTCACTACAATATAGTCTTTATCAATATAATTAGAACTATTCTTAGTGTCCTGATTGGATAATATTTTATTGGGATAGTTAGACTCATAGACTTATTTTTGAGTTGAGATTGTATATTTCTGGACTTCTTTTGATATATCATTTCTTATCTTTATCGTGCCATTTATCTTCCTTATAGTCAATGTGATTGAGTATTGATGTTATCATTATATTGTCCTCCTCTAGATTTAAGATAATCAATGACAGGTTATATTTATTATTGTGAGATGTTTATAGATAATATTGTTGACCTAGACAACGTTCTACTGACCATGCTGTGGCATAGGCTGGACCTACCTATGGATGCGTGCCCTTATTTCGGATGCGGGTCGTGACACCCTCAAAGCCCCCATCCGTCATGAAAAAACCCTAAAAATAACCTCCAAGAAAAACCATTCTTCCCTCCACAAATTTTAGAATTTTTAGCCCAAAATCCCTCATTCTTACCTCATTCAAGGAGACCTAGAAGCTTGGGCACAAGGAGACTTTGAGAAGAGGAAGTTACATTGGGAATCCATCTCCTAATAGGTGAAAATCTAGAAAAAACCTTATTAATTATATTTTAATTAATTGCTTGGCCATTAGGAGCCCATCCATTAATTTATGGATAACTATTAAGGGAGAGCATGAGTCTCTTTTAGTTGCATGATGATTCTCCCTGGCGACATAGATGTATTTGGGGGTTTTATGATCCAATGATGCATTTCCCCTAATTTTTGTAACCCTAATTATTATATATATATATATAAACATGTATATTTATGGAATATATGTAGATGTTTAATTGCAATTTAGGGATTTATGCATGAGTATTCATGGGGTATCATCAGTATCCCAGATTTTGCACACTAGGTGCTTGATAAAATATTTAATAGAATGTATGCCTACTATTATGAACTAATTTATATATATATGTGTGTGTGTGTGTGTGTGTGTGTGTACGTATACGTATCATGTCATATATGTATTGGTGAGGGGTACATGGGAGCCGGGTTTACTGAAATACTGTGTCTGTGTACTGTGCAGTCGGGATTCTTTAGTATGTACTGTGTGTGTACATTTCAGTGAGTGAGTGTTAGATGTTATGTGTAGGTATGTTTGTAGGTGCACTGTGTTGTTGGTATGGTCGGGGTTCAAATGTTGTGTCATTTTGAATTTTGGAGTATACACAGTGCACTTGTTGTGCACTCGAAGGGGAGGGTTTTGGCATCAGTAATGGGGGAATTCGGGTATGGGTGATAATACAGTTGTAGAGTTTTAGTTTTCAGTTAGTATCTATGGGTGTGTTATGTGTCGGTGTGTTTGTTTCGTGATGTTAGTCGAGTAGTGTATCTTCAGTGTTGTAAGTTGAGTTGCGTATCAGTGAAGTCCCTGTGTCTTAGTATCAGTAACCGTGAGTGGAGTTTGAGTATCAATAAAGCTCCTGATGCCTGTATGTGTGGTTGTGTGAGTGAGGTTAGTAGCAATCATAGGGAGACCTGGGTAGCTAACAGCAAGGTAGGGAATTATATCTCAGGTATCAGTGGGAGTGTGTCATATGATTATCTTAAGTGTTTTGGGTTTATAAGCATCGGGTATAGTTAGGTATGTCTGGATGAGTATAGACTTGAGCTATAAATAGTGGTGAGTTGAGTGGGACTATACACTAATGCTCTTATGTCAGTTTGGGTGTGAAGCACTGTGTAGTCTGTAGTATCAGTTTCTACTATGCCTTCATGATGGGGGAGTATTGGTTAGTTAACTGTGAGTTAGTGTATCGGTCGTGTGCTTGTGTTTGTGTGAGTATCAGTGAGTGAGTTAGGCAGTGTACTCGACAGCTCAGGAGATGCAAGCTACTGCAGCTGCAGTCGGACATTTTAGTGCCTCGGGGCAGTATAGAATACTGAATTCTGCAGGAAAGGAGTTCAACAGTAGGAAGCTTCACTGCTAACCCGTGCACTGATGTGCAGAGGCAGCTAAGAGCAGTGACTGAATAAGAGTGAGCAGCACTGTGCAGCATTGTGCACAGCTTGTGCAATCCCTATAGTAGAGGAGTTCACTGTGTATAAGTTTAGCACAGGAAACTCACCGAAGAGAGTGTTGCAGCAGGTAATATGAGCATAGTTCAGTAGGTATCACGGGTATCTATGCAGGATAGTGAGTTCAGTCATTTCAGTAGTATCAGAAGGTGTCTTGGGTTTGGGATTCAAGGTATTAGAGTTAGTTAGCTAATGATTAAGGTAATTGGCTATAGTTAGTATCAGTAGGTATCAGTTCAGTGAGCAGTCAAGATATTAGATTTTGAGTGTTTGAGGTTTTAGCTTGAGGTTGACTGTGTATTTAGTTGTATGCATATGTTTGGATTATACCTCACTTTCAATGAGCCAAACAAGCCCTTGGTTTAGCTAAGTATCAGTAGCAGCCTTGCATCTATTTGTAGGTTTCCTTGTGGTGTACCTTTCCTTCAGTTTTACTTGTGTACTGTCTCTATAGGTGAGCAAAGCAGTTGGTGTTGCCTATCTGCATTTCAGTTTCTGTTTTGAGATGGGATACTTGGTGTCAGTTTGGTTAAGTGGGTATTATATATCTTTTATGTTGCTTCCTAAGTTATATGTATACTAGTGTGATGATGATGATATGGTACCATATTCCAGAGAGGGTATTTGTGTTAGAATAGGAGTATGGTATTTTAGAGTATCATGTTTAGTACAAGTGTAAGTTAAAGTAGTGATAGGATATAGTTAAGGTACTATGTAATACAGGTGTACACATGAGTTAGATAATTATATATATTATTTGATATATACAACACATCATATCGGCTAGAAAACCCTAGTATACTTATATCCTTGGGAATTGGCCTAGTATGAGACCAAGTGACATAGAAATGACCCAAATATTCAACCTAGAGTAATTTTTACATGTTTATGCCTCCAACGCACTCTTTGATACTTAATTTTATATATTTAGGTCATTGTGATCCCATCTTGGACATCGATCCTCACACCTTGCTCAGGACCACAGGCGAGTACATTCTCTGACAGTTTTTATTATATTGATTATTTCTATGATTCTAGTTGTATAGTATACTTGATTCTGACACTGTGGATACACGGGTTAGCATCATAGATACCTATCATGAGGAGTCATGATTAGAATCCATCGTGCTAGCTGAGGACCGGGAAATATTAGCAGATTATGTGATCATACCCCACTTTACATGCATCATAGCTCACCCATCACGTAGGGTGTAGACTGACCATTTACATGTATCATAGCCTGTTATATATAATTAGCTTGATTATTGCTCGCATTATAGCTAACTAGATGGTTAGCCTGACCTCACATGTATCATAGCCAATCATATATAACAAGCCTGATCTCGCCCCAAGCCGATCATATAGTAAACTGATATTTCAAACACTTAGCTAGAATTTCCATTTCTTTATTCCAGTTCAGTTATTCTAGCATTCACATATTTTTGTTCATTGTTGGTTAGACTATTGCTGATTACATGTTTTCCAGTATTCCTTTATCTTGTATTCCTTATATTGTCTTATAGTTTTTGTCAATATAAATGAAACTGTTGTTTAGTGCTTGTGCTTCGCTCCAATCCTAGCTGGATAACATTTTTCAGAAGACTTTGAGTACTTATGACCTACTCACTATGGCCAAGGTATAGAGGGAGACTACATAACGGAGATTCCAGAGGAGTCACTCTCCTTAGAGGAGATACCAACTACAGTCGTTTAGACAGTTCTTTTTATGTATTCACTGTTCTAAACCTGAGACTTGGATTGTATTTATGTTGAGACTATTATGATGAGACTATTATGTTGGATAGCAGACTCTAGACTATTATTGTATTTAAGTTGTTGTGCTTGACTTATGTCAGTACTTCTTTATATCTTATTGTGCCAATTACATACTATAGTTACTGTGATTGAGTATGTTATGATTTGTTGATCAATGCATTATTCGTTGTCCTCCTTATGGAGTTGAGATCATTGACAGGTTATCTTGTGAGTTATGTTTAGTTGTATTTGAGACCTACACGACTTTCTACCGTCGATGTTGTGGCGTAGGCTGGACGTACCCATGGCTCATGCCCAAATCTCGGGTGTGGGTCATGACACGTTTTAGTGGTGGTCCATGCAGGTCGAGATTCGTATTTAAAGCTATGTCGTAGTAGTGCTCACTTAGAGTATTGCTACGAGCTTGCTTTAGGAAATAGGATTTAGGATGAGGGTATGCTCAATCACAACTAGGAAACTTCTATTTTTTTTTAAATTACTATTCTGAATAATTGTTTCCTTTATAATTTATGGTCCTTCCTTGATGATATCATATCTATTGCCTTAATTGATTCTTTCGGCCTGTCTTCAGGATGCCACCGAAGACTAGGTCTTTGAGATTGGGACCCACAGCTTCAGAGAGGTCTGCCACCTCACGACCTGATGGACAGACATCTGAAGTTCCTCATATATCTCCTGTTCATGTGGAAGTATTTACAGTTTTTGGGGGTCCTTCTCCCCCACCTATCCAGAGGGTTTCCCCAGCTATTACGGAATACCTTCCACCACCACCGACTCCGTTTCCCGGAGGTATGTCCGTTGACGAGGCACAGATGTTTGCGCTAATCCAGGGCATAGTAGATGCTTAGAGAACGTCAGCAGAGGACCAGCGAGTCTAGGCTAAGGCTCAGAGGGTGCAGGTAGAGGTGCACTAGGCACAAACAAAGATGATGAGAGAGAGCATGAAGAATGCACATCAGGTGACTCTCCAGGTTGTGGAGAGAGTCGCACAGCACCAGCAGCACCCTGGCCAGTAGTACCAGAGGCCAGGTACTATAGTGGACTTCAAGAGGATGTTGCCTCGGGAGTTCAAGGGCATTGAGGGGATACTCTACGCCGACGACTGGCTAGAGGATATAGAGAGGAACTTGCATTTGGTGCAGATTTTGAAGATTCTACTGATCGAGGCTGCTGGCAGTCAGATGTTCGACATCGTGCTGACATGGTATCGTATGAGCTGAGACTCACTGTTGGAGGACTTACTTGGGAGGATTTCAAGGAGCTTTTCTAGGAGAAGTTCTTCCCCGACGTAGCCCTGGGAGCCTTGGAGAGTCAGTTCCATGACTTGGTCCAAGGAAGTATGTCAGTCGACGAGTACGCCGTAGAGTTTTGCCATTTGAGTCGATTTGTGCCATCAATGATTCGGGACCCAGGAGACAGAGCCCAAAAGTTCAGGAAGGGTTGACGAGGGAGATCAAGTCTCACACTTTTGGACGTCGCACTGCTACATTCGAGGGCATTCTGATAGATTCCCAGATTGCTGTAGATGACTTGGACCTCAGGCCTAAGAGAGGATGTGACACTTCTAGAGGAGTGAGTGGTAGCACAGGACCGACCAAGCGTCCCCACTTTCAGTAGCAGCAAAGGCCGTTTCAACATCAGCAATAGCAGGCACCAACTCGAGGACACCCCCAACTGTAGCAGTAGCTGTAGAAGCATGAAAAATACGCTGGGAGGATCTACGCAGCCTCTTGATACAGAGCAGCGTAAACAGAGGCCTTCAGAGCCATCAAGCATGCAACAGAGCTTTTTCTGCTAAAACACAGCATGAAGTGTAAACACAAAGGACCATCCGCGTAAGTGCAGTATGTCCAGGCCTCTCCAGCGTAAGACAGAGTTCTTCATCGCCTCCATGGCATAAAACTCAGCCGCTCTCAAAGCAGCGTTAATGCGTACGAGGAATGCTTCGTTTTCCCCAAAATGAACCTGTCAAGTCACGCAGTGAACCTGACCTCTGACTCCTGACAAAAAGTGCTGCACGGCTACCCAGACGATGGCTGGAAACGATGGCAGACCCCTTGGGACGCGCCCACAGTATGATGGCGGATCTCGGCATTTAATGCAGAGGATTTGGTTAAAATATCACCAAACCGTCGGTTACCAAAGTCCCCCCAGCGTAAACCGCTCTTTCGCGTACAAGGGAATATGCCACCTTGTTTTACACAGGCAAACATGAGCTGTTTTACGCTCTGCAGTAGACAAACCGCCTGCCACATCAAAAGCTACACTTCGTACAGGGCCCGAGACACGTCTCTACGTCAAATTGCACAGAGCGGTGACAGTTTCCCTCAAGACACGTCTCTGCGACGGATGCACAGAAGGGCTGCAGACCTTCAAAACACGTCTCCGCATTTAATGCACAGGATGGTGGCAAATCTCTGTAAGATATTTGATTACACCTTCGAAAGCCGTAATTCCGGCGAAGACGTCGACATCAACACTCTGGCACGGTACACAGCGGATTCTACGCCCATCCAGGATCTGTGCTCGTTCGGCTTCAAACGCCCACTCAGTCTCTACGACCATTCGGCTTCTATGCATGTTCGGCTTCTATGCCTGTTCGGCTTCTATGCCTGTCCGGCTTCTATGCCTATTTTGGCTTCTACGCCAGGGGTGACAGTCATTTGGCTTCTACGCCAACCTCTTCTACACAAGGGATACCTACCTACGTGGCTTCTACGCCGTGATCTTCACAGTAGATATACGTATTTTGTCCCCTTAGTTGGACACGTGTCACATGCTCACTCAAAAGGTCATTTATGCGCAGGCATTGGTTATTTTAACCGTTGTGTAAAAGGGTGTTGTATTGTCCACTCCTCGGTTGTTACACCGACGGAGTGGTCACTATCACCAAAACTCTATAAATAGAGACCCCTATCAATGGGGAACAAGGTCGACAATTTGGAAGATCGAACCAGGTCGGAGAATTGGTAAAAAAAAAAGAGAGAGAGAGAGACAAGGAGAAGGAGAGAAGAGTCCGAAGCTCAGGCAAAGAGTAGGGGTCGACGGCTCTGGCACCGTGGATCCACCCTCCTTCGCAGCCTTCGAAGTCACTACCCGTCTTCCACGGCACTTCTTCAACATCGTGTAGTCCAAGGGCTAAAGTGATCGACTGCAGATCAGACACCTATAGCAATTTATACCCAGATTAAATAAATTGTACTCCCGCATCCTCGTATAGGATCAAATTGTACAAGTTTGTTTGTAAACCAAAGGGCACGGGTCTCGTATAAACCCTGTCATTGAAATACACTTTCATTCTTTCGTTTAATACCACAAACAAGATGGCGACTCTACTGGGGACATCTTTCTTTTCTGACGAGGAAGTAATTGCTCAACACGATGCGGTATTCGTGGTCTCCGTAAAGAAGACACTGGTCATCCAATTCGACTAGTCTGCCTACGAAGACATGCTTCGGACTGGGGGTAGCTCTCACTCTCTCTTCGTTCGAGACAACAGGAAGCTGCGCAAAGTGTGGATGCCTAAGACATCCTTCGCCGTTCCTGTGGACCCTCCGATCTCTCCGATCTCTCCGACCAATCAGGTGGTAGCATCGCTCCCTCCGTTCCCCGCATGTAAAATTCAGTCTTCCGCTACGCGCGGTACAGACAAAACTTCGGGCAAAGCCTCAGCGCTAACCCAGGAGTATCCACTATACTTTACACGCAGAAATCAGTCTCCCGCTACGCGCGGTACAGACAAAACTTCGGGCAAAGCCTCAGCGCTAACCCAGGAGTACCCACTGTGCTTTACATGCAGAAATCAGTCTCCCGCTACGCACGATATAGACAAAACTTCGGGCAAAGCCTCAGCGCTAACCCAGAAGTATCCGCTGCGCTCTACGCGTAGGAACCAGTCTCCCGCTACGCGCGGTACAGACCAAACTTCTGGTGATGCCTCAGCGCCAGGACAGACAACATCTGACCTCTATGAGGAACCAGGTGAACGCCGTAATTTCCGCGAAGGGAAGCAGGCAGCGGAATACTCGACTCCTCGGCCGTTACGCCAGCGAAGGAGCAATCTGCCTACCCTCCGGATTACGCGGGAAGCCGACGGCCAGCTGAGGACCTCTTCAGCCTTACGCCACTTTGAGCGAATCTCCAATTTACGCCGGGCAAAGTCCAACGACGTAAAACAAGCTCAAGTTGCTGCTCCCCCTGACCTGCGCAAATACTTAATCCAGAAGCGTAAGGAGAGGGGACCTTCCAACGTGTCTATTACGCCCCCTAGCGAGCAATGTTGTAATAGTCATAAAAATATGATTGACTGTTGCTGTTCTAAGGTAAAACGGCCGATTTTTGACCGATTGAGCTACTCTCAGTCTTTTCCGGAAGAAGAGCCCGCGTATGCGTCCGTGAACATGGACACTGAAGCCGAGCTCAAGACGTCATCCCGCAGGGCCTCCGAGCTGAAGAAGATTCGAAGACCTCCTCATGAACACTGAAGCTGGGGTGTTCCAAAACACCCGTGCAAGGTCACAGCAACCGGCTTCATACTCATCTGATTCCGACACTGGGGGTCGCCAATCTCCCAGATCAGATGCTGAGAGTATAGAGTCGACTTCTGCAGCGACCTATACTTGTCCTTCGAGGATGCCCAGGGAAATGGGAGTCTACGCCATTGAAGATGAACACGAGGAAGCTTCGCCGTCAGGAAACGCGGAACAACGCATCACTATGCTGGAAACATCTCTGGGACAAATACAATCCACGATGGAGAACATGCACCAGATGATGCTAGCTCAGCACACCACTGCTATGGCTCAAGCATCAGTCCCGCCAACTCAGATACGTATGGGGGTGGACTTACCACCATCCAACCCGGGCCAAGAGCCTGCGCTAGATCAAGAGTCAGCAGTTCCTCCGCTTCCTCACTCAGGGAATGCCTTACCTCCCACTGGAATTACGATACAACCAACTCTGCACCACTCCGTAGCCCCGCTTCTAACCGAAAATCCGATGCAGGTAGTACGGGAATTGAAAGCCCAGTTCGACGCCTTGAAGCACAAAGATCAGCTCAAGAAACTGGGAATCAACCAACATTACCCAGCTATCTGGGAAGAAGTCCCTTTTCCTCTAAAGTACAAGCCCCAGACTATGGCTCTGTTCGAAGGAAAAATATCGCCCAGTCAATCCATGAACTATTTCAGTATGATGATGGTGTTGCTACAAGGGAACGACGCCCTCCTCACTCGGGTGTTCAAAGGCTGGCTCTCAGGAGTAGCCTATCAGTGGTACCGTAGCTTGGTGGACAACTGCATTACTTCCTTCGAAGACTTCAAAGCTTTATTCTTTATGCGATTCTATGAGGGTGGGATGGACATGTCTATGTCCTCTCTCACCGAAGTCAAACAAAGGGAAAAGGAGGACGTTCGCACCTTCGTCGAACATTTTCGTCAGGCCACCTTACAAATGCCTCCAGGAGTTCCGGACTCGGCGTTAGTAGACATTTGCAGGAAAAACCTCTTTCCGGTAGTCTTGGTGTTTACAGGACCATATAAGTTCCATGAGTGGCCTTCGTTCATCGTCTCGGCAGTGGCCGCCGAAGACAACAGTTGTAAGGCGCGCGACAATGGCATCATGATCTCCACCTCCGATAGAGGCAAAAGGTCATCTCCCAGCAGCGACCATCCTCGCAGCTCCAAGGGAAAAGAAGCTCTGACAGTCAATACGTCTAGACAAAAGACGGCGGCGACCACGCAGACGAAGCCCGGGACTTCCAGGCCCGTCGAAGTCCACTCTTTCGACGACGACGATATCCCTAGTATATTCGAATGTCTCGTCAAAAGCGGCAAGATCACCCTTCCAGAGCTAAGGCGGCCCCAAGAAGCCGGCAGTACTGACGACCACAAATATTGCATCTTCTACAGATACGTACACCACCCAACAAAGGCGTGTTACATACTGAAGAGGAGGATCGAGGGGTTGATCGATGCCAAGGCCATCACTCTGTACAACACCGAGAAGACGGTCACGGCCAACATGATCTCTCTACGATTCGGCGATCTGCCTTCCCAAGAGGTCATGAACGGTGTCACGCCCATTTTCCAAGCTACGATGGACATCGTCAATCTCCCTCCCTCTAGAGATCAAAATCGAGACCTAGTACCCCTGACTACCCGGCAGGGCAAAATTATGTGGGTTTATCCAGATTTGGTGTCAGAGCTCGAGGAAAAGACCAAGAAGAGCCCCAAATACAGACCATGCCATATGGTCGCAACTTCTTCTGCATCAGACGAAGACGAAGTATTTGCCGCAACCCGTTCGGGGAAGGCCTACCTCAACGACAACGGAGCAGGTCAGGAAGGCGCGCCGGCTGACGCTCCAGCCGCCAAACCTTCAGAACAAGGTCCCGCCATGCAAAACATAAGCCCTGCGAAACCTACTCTAGAGAAAAAGGGGAAGCAGAGAGAAGTACGCTTTGATAAACCTGTGAAAAACATTCCAAGCAAAGGTTTAGAGAAGCCGTACGAATTTGACATCCTGGCCCAAGTAGCCAATACGCCGGCCAGGTTGTCCATCTTTGAACTACTCAGGCTCTCCCCAGACACTCGGCTAGCCCTGAGTGAAGCACTGATGCAGGCGGAGGTATACTTGACCCAGCTCAAGTCCCCCGACGAAGAGCCAGTGGCGTGTCCTCAGTGCCACAGCGTGATGGAGGTGGTCCCAAATATCACTTTCACTCAAGACGACATGCTGTTAAAACATAACAGACATGACACTCCCCTCTATTACACCGGGTATGTTGGTTCCATGGAGGTCGACCGGATTCACATAGATCCGGGGTCGTCGATCAGCATCATCCCTCACAGTCTGCTCAGGCCGCTAAGAATTCCTACCAGCGAACTGGCTTACACTACCACTACAATCGTGGGTTTCAACGCTGGAAGAAGTAAGCCATTGGGGAAGATCCGCTTGAGAATCCATATTGGCAACCTTAGATCGGTGGCCACATGTTACGTCATCGATTCAGAGGTGTCCTACAATATTTTGCTGGGAAGACCGTGGATCCACGACCACAACATCGTTCCTTCAACCCTACATCAATGCCTTAAATATGTAAACGCACAAGGAATCGTACAAATAGAGGTGGCTGACCTAAACCCATTTAAAGGAATAGAATCCTACTATTCCGATGCCGTGTTGTACTCCCAAGACCACACGGAAAAAGCGCCAAGCGAGGCCAAAGACGGACCACTCGTCCAAGAGCCAGAAGAGCCCTCTACCACACTGCCTCTGTCGATCAAAGTGAAAGGACGCACCACTCGTCCAAGAACTATATAGCCTATGGCTATTCACCTTAACAAGACCAAGTCAGGAAAAGGGAGTGATCCTCTGGTAATCACCTTGAACTGGAAGCCTCCACCCTTGGCCATCAACCTTCGGCACAACAGGCAGCCGACTTTAATTTCTTCATGAGCCAAATAATAAGCCCAATACTTAGGAGGATGATTAATTAAGTTTAACCCATTAGACTAGAACATTTCTTCCTTAATTAATTTCTTCATGAGAGGCCCCAAGGGGTATTTTAGACTTTATATAGTAGCTTGAGGAAGGAGGAAGGGGCTGGCCTATGTAAGGGGTGAAAACTTTCTCTATCTTCATTTTTCCATTTCCAATCTAGATCTAGAATTCTCTCAACCAAATTTCTTCATTCCCATATCAAATTCCATCCAAATTTCTTTCTAATTCCTTCACAAATTATCAATTGAGGCCATTGAAGCAAGGATCTACAAGGAGGAGCAACGATCTACAAGTTGCTTTTTTCATTCAATTTGGTGATTTCATTAGGAATCCATCTCCCAATAGTCATAATTCGGTTTCCCCCCTTTAATTAGACTATAAATTTATAATTTAATTATTAGGAACCACTCCATATGCTAAGGCTATACATAGAAATTGGAATTAGGTTCATAGGAGGCCTATGGAGAAAGTTATAGTATATTTTGTGTCAATTTTGGAGAAATTCCGAGATTGACACATCTTGTTTGACAATTTGTCAATTAGACCAAATTGACATATGTTTGATTGTGTGTAGCTAGTGTCATATCCATAATTGGATACGTGTAGGCCGTATCCCAATAATTTGGCGATACAGATTGATTTGGAGATTTTTTCCCCCAACAAGGGAGTTTGTGCATGTCATATTTTGACACGGACACATAGATGTGTAATTAACTCTTCATATTATTCATAATTGTTATTTTAGACTTACTCGTGTCCTTCGGGGTACATTTGGTTGTGTGGTGGACTCATATCCCAAGCGTATAATAGATCTAGTGTGATACGGGTGCAGTGCGCTCCACGTATTTATTTTATTTTGCCCTGTTTATAGTTATTAGAATATTATATTTATCATGGTTATGTATATATATGTATTCATATGTATATCTAATGTCGTGTATATATGTATAGATATAGATATATGTATGTGATATATATATATATATATATATATATATATATATATATATATATATATTTGGAGGTGTCTATACATAAATATATATATGTTTGTGTATGATTATATATATACACAAGAGTGTATATATGTATGTGTGTGTTTATATATATATATATATATATATATATATATATATATATATATATATATCTATGTGTGTGTGTGTGTGTGTGTGTGCATATGTGTATGTGTGTGAGTGAGTGTTATGTATATATATATTTATATGTATATATATGTATAGATAGAAATTGTATCTGTATTTTATATATATACATATATAGTTAGATATATACATGTATAGATGTGTGTGTGTGTGTGTATGTGTGTGTGTGTGTTTGTGCTAGGATGAGGAGGAGCAGAATCGAGCAACACAGCATGTATCAGCATCAAACTGAGAATCAATCAGTGAATGCACATCAAGTAAAGCAGCAACATGCAGTGTGCAGTGCAACAAATTAGTGTAATACAACAACATATCGGCAACACCATAGCAGAGTATCAGTGAACTAGTAGTGAGCAGCTGCACAACAAAGCAAGCACCTGAAGCCAATAGTATGCACAGCAACATAGCTAGCAAAGCAGCAGCAAGCTTGAGCAACAACAACATGCAGTAGAAGCAATTGCAATAAAGCTGCAGTGCAGCAGCAGGTAGTAAAACAGCACTAGCTAGCATCATATATCAAAAATAGCAAGCTAGCAGCATAGAGCAACATGCAGTACAACATATGCAGATAGCAGCAAACTGCAGCTGAAGCAGCAGTAGCATCCAGTAACACCAGCAACAGCAACTGAAGCCACAACAACAAGGCCAACAACAACAGTAAGATGGGTAGCAACTAGATTAGTTATGGTAAGGTGGTTCATAGTTATTTAATTTGTAGTTACCTGTATGTATATATATATATATATATATATATATATATATATATATATATATATCAGTGAACTAGTAGTGAGCAGCTGCACAACAAAGCAAGCACCAGAAGCCAATAGTATGCACAGCAACATAGCTAGCAAAGCAGCAGCAAGCTTGAGCAACAACAACTTGCAGTAGAAGCAATTGCAATAAAGCTGCAGTGCAGCAGCAGGTAGTAAAACAGCACTAGCTAGCATCAGCATATATCAAAAACAGCAAGCTAGCAGCATAGAGCAACATGCAGTACAACATTTGCAGATAGCAGCAAACTGCAGCTGAAGCAGCAGTAGCATCCAGTAACACCAGCAACAGCAACTGAAGCCACAACAATAAGGCCAACAACAACAGTAAGATGGGTAGCAACTAGATTAGTTATGGTAAGGTGGTTCATAGTTATTTAATTTGTAGTTACCTGTATGTATGTATATATATATATATATATATATATATATATATATATATATATATATATATATATATATATTGGTATGTTAGATAGTTAGTTAGTTTATTAATAGTTTAGTAGCTAGATAGCTTGAGGTATAGATATTTGTTGGTTCATTGATACCAATTGATAGTTAAGTAGATAGTTAGTTAGTTAGTTAGTTAGTTCTTTGATAATTAGTATATTAGTAGTTTAGCTAAGTTAGTTACTATATTATATAGTTTTATATATATATATATATATATATATATATATATATATATATATATATATATATATATATATATATATATATATATATATATAGTAGTTATAAATATGTATGTATTCATATTGGTAATTAGTAGTTAGATATATACATATATACTTGTATCTCTAGTTAGTGATATGTATGTAGTTGTATATATGTATATATGTATTAATAGTTAGTAGTTAGTATAGTAGTATGGTATTAAGTAATGCATGTTAGTTTATAGTCTAGAGTTTGGGTAGTAAGTATATACTAGAATTGACATTACCTTGTGATACCAAGGTAATGTCAAGGTATTGATGGATACTCAAGGTATTGGGTTTGAGTATCAAGATAGAGGTGTAGTGGTGCGATACTGCATTGGTTCAAATTTAAGGTATCCACTTAGCACTAGTTTAGTTAGGAATATTAAATAATTTTGGGTGCATATACATATTATGATATTTTCAATCTAATTGACTTGCGTATCTTAGGATACATATCTTATTGGTTTTCTAGTATCATAGTATAACTAGTGTGGCCTAGTGGCATAGTGTATGGACCTAATATCCTGGAGTTGGACTCATACAACCTAGAAATATCTAGTTTGACCAAGTTTTACTAGTTTGACATAGAGTTGACCAAGTTTGACTATTTTGACTTAGAAATGGCTTTTTGACCTAAAAGTTGACTAGTTTAACTTATTTTAATTCTGAACCTTGTATTAATGCAATATTTTATATTTAGGTCTGTGACATAAGTTCGGATAACGTTCTCATCATTTTGCTCTGGACCACAGGCAAGTATATTCTCTGATAGTTTTCATTATTTGATTACTACTATAATTCAAGTATATAGAAATGTCACTTATGATTCTTGTCACGATGGTACACGGATTGGTATTGTTATTGGATCTTAAGTCCTGAGATGTTACCTTGATTATTGAGATGGTATCTAATTCTGCTCCTTGTTGGTATAGGATAACATTGAATATTATAGGTTAAACATTAGATATATTGGCTAGTAATGTGTCATGATTCGATCCATCGTATCAGTCGGGGTGGGCAAAATACCAATTAAATATGTGATCAAGAACTATCAGCTAGTAGTGTAATTATTGGCTACTAACTAATCATGCAATTTACGTATGGTTAAGTTAGCTCCTTAGTGTAATCATTGAATCTCCTAAGCCGATCACATATTTGGTTAGTATCTCAAACACATATTACATTATAGATTCCATATTCAGTTCATTGATGACTCTATTCTATTTCTGACATTATAGTTCATTCTTTCATTCTTGTACGCATTGATTTATATTTCTGTTGCTAGTATTGCCTATTTTTCATTGTTCTTGATCATCAATTTTATCTCATCGTAGATAGCATCCTCAATATTACTGTTTTAAAGTTTTTGTTAATTAATTGGAACTGCTATAGAGTTATCCTTTGCTCCATTTCTGACTGGATAATATTTTTTAGAGGATCCGGGAGATCGATGTCCGACGTATTAAGGACCTCAGCCTATAGATGGTGTAGACGTGGACCCACTAGATCTAGAGTGACTGCTGGAAGATTTAGCCGGATTCACTATTCATCATAGTTAGTTTTCTTTAGCATTTTGGTACTAAATTTATTTTCGGCATATATTTGAGACTTGGATATTATTTCTATTTGTTATTGTTATTATTATTTTTAGACTACATCTATATTAGACTTCTTTGATATCTTATCGTGCTGTAGAATTATGATTGAGTATTGTGTTGCTTTAGTATTTTGCCCTCCTTCTTGGAGTTGAGATATTATTGGCAGATTATATATTATTGTGAAAAGTTTAGATAGTATAGTCGACCTAGAAAATGTTCTACCACCGATGCTGTGGCATAGTTTGGACGTACCCACGTACTCGTGCCCCTTCACCGGATGCGGGTCTTGACACATTTTTGTGGTGGCCCATACAGGTCAGGCTTCGCAAGTTGTGCGATGTCGTGGTAGTACGACGACTTAGTGGTACTACTGCGAGCCTACGATAGGATATTGGATATAAGATACTAGGATAAGAGGATACTCAATCATAATTTTCTTGAGAGATTTATGGGATGACCCTTGAGAATCTTATTATAAATTTTAATTTAAATCTTTCCCTTTATTTTCGTCCGTTCTCACTCGTTGTTATTGAATTTGATACTTGGTGAATCGGTTGTTGAATTTAATTCTTGGTATCGTTGTTGAGTTTGATTTCATATCGAGATAAATTTTATGGACTAAATTATGGTATCTTTTGATGACATATGTTGAGGACAGTGAGAAAGAAAACGTCTGCTTTGGTTATGGAGCCTAGAGATTCACATATCTTATTTATGAAATTTAGAGTTTCTCGCAGCCATACTAGTTGGCATGGTGAGGATTCTAGATGACATCATTATAGGGTTTGCATACCTTAGTTATGGAATCTATTATTTATTGCAGCTATGCCTACTGGCGTGGCGAGGATTCTGAGTGTCGTAATTTAGGACAGACGTGTAAGATTATTAGGTTGTATCTTAAATTAGTTCTTAAAGTATCATCTCAATACTTATCCACTCCTATTATTGTTTGATTTTGTCCCTTCATTTTTAGCTTAGAAGTAGAGCCTTGACGTGAGTAGATAGGAGTGTACCAGTAAATGTCTAGTGATGGGTATATCACCTGATATTGAGGCTAGTGATGTGTTGGAAGCAATAGGTGAAAGTGTGTCTAGAAATTGTATGCAGAATGTAGAGTGGGTGATGAGTATCAGTATGGAAGTTCATGAGTATCAGAAAGTGGAAGCTTGAGTATTAGAAATTTTAATAGTGTGTCATGGGTTGAGAAATATCAAGTTTGGTCATAGAATATATATAGTGTAGCACTGATTAGTCTATCTGTCTGTAAAAGGTTTAAAGGGAGATACATATACATCAATAGAGACATGGAACCATGCGCCTACCTTTGAGAGTAAAGTAAAACTTGTGTATTATAGAAGTTAATAACTATTACATTGGATGCAAGTGATCATGAGTTCTAGTGAGTCTGATGAGATGATCTAATGATAAATCTAGTGTCCTAGAACATTAAGGGCATATGTTGTGTAGTTAGGAAGCTAGTGTTACTATATCAAGAGTGCTAGTATTTCTGTATCAAGAATTAGTTGAGTAATATGCTAGTAACAATAAGTACCTTGTGTGATAATATTAGATTGGTGTATCAGTTAATATGGATAAAAAATTATTTGGAAGTAATAGTAAAAGTAATCCAAGCAGTAGAGGAGAGACATGAGTAACTTGGTATGGGGATTTTATCTAAAATGCCATATAAGAGTCGGTGCCCTGTGTATACAGTAATAAGATTTGAGTAGGCATCCTATTGGGGGTATTCAAGTTAGACAAAGGTGTGATAATAGAACACATGATTGAAAAAGTATAGAAATGTTCCTTGTAAGAGAATGGTTGAGATATTTTGGTGATTACAAGAACTGAAATGGATAAAGAAGGTAGTATCTTAGCGGTGTTTGTATAATATCCTAGGTAGCAAGTGCCAGTGAGTTAAGTATGTCCATGACCTAGAATTATAGTATATCACTAGTATTTGGTAACCCTCAGTATTAAAAATATTTTTAATAGGTTATGATTGGCCAAAGAGAGAGGGTGAGAGTTTTAATTTCGAGGACAAAATTCTGCTAAGGGGGGTAGACTTGTCACTACCACATTTTCTAGGAAAGAGTATTTTGGTCACTTCATAATTAATTAAATATTATTCATGTTGAATATTTATTTATTGTAGTATTTAAATATTATTAGCTTCTTAAATTTTATTTTTTGGACTTGTGTTAGTGGACCTAACTAGTTTATATTAGATCCATGGACCAACATTTAATTCTAGTTGGAAATGAGCCCAATAATAGGCCTAATCATTAGGAGGATGATTAATTAAGTTAAACCCATTAAAATAGAACCTTCCTTCCTTAATTAATTTCTTCATAAGAGATCCCAAGGGGTATTTTAGACTTTACATAGTAGATTGAGGAAGGGGGAAAGGGTCGGCCTATATAAGGGGGTAAAAACTTTCTCTCTTTATTTTTTCATTTCCAATCTAGATCTAGAATTCCCTCAACCAAATTTTTTTATTCCTACATCAAATTCTACCCAAATTTCTTCCCAATTTCTTTCTAAATCATCATTGGAGGCCATTGAAGCAAGGATCTACAAGGAGGAGCAAGGATCTACAAGTTGAAGTCTTTTTTCACTCAATTTGGGGATTTTATTGGAAATCTATCTCCCAATAGGTACAATTCAGTTTCTCCCCTTTAATTTGACTCTAAATTTATGATTTAATCATTAGGAATCACCCCATATGCTAAGGCTACCCATAGGAATTGGAATTAGGTTCATAGGAGGCATATGGAAAAAAATATGGTGTATTTTGTGTCAATTTTGGGAGAATTTCGAGATTGACACATCTTGTGTTTGTCAGTTGGTCAATTAGACCAAATTGACATGTGTTTGATTGTGTATGTCTATTGTCATATTCACAATTAGATACGTGTAGGTCGTATCCCGATAATTTGGAGATACGGATTGATTTGGGGGTTTTTCCCCCGATACGGGGGTTTGTGCATGTCATATTTTGACATGGATACGTAGATGTGCAATTAAGTCTTCGTATTGTCCATAATTGCTATTTTAGACTTACTCGTATCCTTCAGGGTACGTTTAGTTGTGTGGTGGACTCGTATCGCAACCGTATCATAGATCTAGTATGATACGAGTGCGATGCGCTCCACGTGGTTGTTTTATTTCTTTTAGATTCAATTTGCCTTGTTTATAGTTATTAGAATATTATATTTATAATAGTTATGTATATATATGTAATCATATGTATATATATATCTAGTGTCGTATATATATGTATATATATATATATATATATATATATATATATATATATATATATATATATGTATGGAGATGTCTATACATATTGAGAATTAGTAGTTAGATATATACATATATACTTGTCTCTCTAGTTAGTGATATGTATGTAGTTGTATATATGTATTAGTAGGTAGTAGTTAGTATAGTAGTATGGTATTAATTAATGCATGTTAGTTTATAGTCTAGAGTTTGGGTAGTAAGTATATACTAGAATTGACATTACCTTGTGATACCAAGGTAATGTCGAGGTATTTATGGATACTCAAGGTATTGGGTTTGACTATCAAGATGGAGGTGTAATGGTACGATACCGCATTGGTTCAAAGCCAACGTATCCACTTAGCACTAATTTAGTTAGGAATATTAAATATTGTTGGGTGTATATACATATTATGATATTTTCTATCTAATTGACTTGCGTATCTTAGGATACGGTATCTTATTGGTTTTCTAGTATCATAGTATAACTAGTGTGGCCTAGTGGCATAGTGTATAGACCTAATATCCTAGAGTTGGACTCATACAACCTAGAAATATCTAGTTTGACCAAGTTTGACTAGTTTGACATAGAGTTGACCAAGTTTGACTATTTTGACTTAGAAATAGCTTTTTGACCTAAAAGTTGACTAGTTTAACTTATTTTAATTCTGAACCTTGTATTAATGCAATATTTCATATTTAGGTCTGTGACACAAGTTCGGATAATGTTCTCATCATTTTGCTCTGGACCACAGGCAAGTATATTCTCTGATAGTTTTTATTATTTGATTACTACTATAATTCAAGTATATAGAAATGTTACTTATGATTCTTGTCACGATGGTACACGGATTGGTATTGTTATTGGATCTTTAGTCCTGAGATGTTACCTTGATTATTGAGATGGTATCTAATTCTGCTCCTTGTTCGTATTTGATAATATTGAATATTATAGGTTAAACATTGGATACATTGGCTAGTAACGTGTCATGTTTTGATCCATCGTATCAGTCGGGGCGGGGGAAATACTTATTAAATATGTGATCAAGAACTATCAGCTAGTAGTGTAATCATTGGCTACTAACTAATCATGCAATTCACGCATGGTTGAGTTAGCTCCTTAGTGTAATTATTGAATCTCCCAAACCGATCACATATTTGGTTAGTATCTCAAACACATATTACATTATAGATTCCATATTCAGTTCATTGATTACTCTATTATATTTTTGACATTATAGTTCATTCTTTCATTCTTGTACGCATTGGTTTATATTTATATTTCTATTAATGCCTATTTTTTCATTATTCTTGATCATCAGTTATATCTCATCGTAGATAGCATCCTCTATATTATAATTTTATATTTTTGTCAATTAATTGGAACTGCTATTGGGTTGTACTTCTCTTTATTCCTGACTAGATAATATTTTTCAGAGGATCCGGGAGATCGGTGTCCGACGTATTAAGCCTCAGCCTATAGATAGTGCAGACGAGGACCCACTAGTTCTAGAGTGACTGCTGGGAGATTTAGCCGGATTCAGTATTCATCATAGTTAGTTTTCTTTAGCATTTTGGTACCGAATTTGTTTTCGGCATATATTTGAGACTTGAATATTATTTTTATTTGTTATTGTTATTTTTAAACTGTATAGTTATATTAGACTTCTTTGATATCTTATCATGCTGTAGAATTATGATTGAGTATTGTGTTGCATTAAGTATTTTTCCCTCCTTCTTGGAGTTGAGATATTATTGGCAAATTATATATTATTGTGAGATGTTTAGATACTATAGTCGACCTAGACAGCATTCTACCACTGATGATGCAGCGTAGGCTGGACGTACCCACGTACTCGTGCCCCTTCACTGGGTGCGGGTCGTGACAGCATCTTGTGGCAAGAGAGGCAAATCTAGAGACGTGTGCAGAGTTGCAAATGGGCTTTGCCTTAGGGGTGGTGATCCGGACCACAAGATTGTCAATTGCCCGATAATGCAAAGACAAGGAGGGCCGGCCCAGACATTTTTGGCACTACAATCATCAGGGACAATGCAGTACAGAGAGGACTAGCAGTAGCAACACGACCACTGGATCAACGTCCATTATTGACACATGCACAAATGTTCCGACAGAGGGACCAGCAATAGGGCCAGTAGAGGCCGCAACAACGTGTCCAAGGGAGACTGTAGCAAGAAGCACAACAAGGCCATGGATATGCATTCACTTTGTTCGTGGAAGAGTCTTTGGCATCAGGTGATGTAGTGGCAGGTAACATTTATGTCGCATCTTTTCCTGTAATAACATTATTTGAATAAGAAGCTTCACACCCATTTGTATCTGTATAATTTGTGACACATATTGGATTATAGTTCGAGACATTGCCAGAGAGGTTGAATACTCGTAGAAGTTAGTAGAATTTGTGTAGCATGCATGTCCAATCATAGTGTGCGGATATTCATTATCCGCCAAGTTGATCGAGTTCCCTATGGATAACTTTGACGTAGTTCTAGGCATGGACTGGCTAAGAGACAGTCATGGTATGATAGATTGCCATAGGGGTAGAGTGTTATTTAGTATCCAGGCACGAAGGATTTTGTCCTTGAAAGATCGAGAGGAATCGATGTGAAGACAGAGTTGCAGCAATAGTAGTAGTAGAAGAAGAGCAGATTCACGGGGTAGTCCAAGAATTTCTAGATATTTTTCTGATGAACTTTCGGGTTTATCCCCAGTAAGAGATATAGAGTTCTGTATAGAGTTGATCCAGGGAGCTGGACCAATATCTTGTAAAGTCCACCAAATGGCACCATCAGAGCTAGACATATTGGACCAACGTGTAAAAGAGCGGAAGGCAAAGAAGTTTATTCGAACTAGTGGATTACCTTGGGGAGCGCCAGTGGTTCTAGTAAAGAAGAAGGATGGGTCATCTCGATTAAGTATTGACTACAGACAACTGAACACAGTGACATTGAAGAACAAGTATCTATTACCAAGAATCGATGATTTTTTTGATTAATTATGCAAGGCTAATATTTTCTCCAAGACCGACCTCCGATCAGGGTATCATCAAGTAAGAGTTCGGTAGCAAGACATACCCAAGACAATATTGATGTCACGATATTAGTATTACGAATTCTTAGTTATGCCATTCGGATTGACAAATGCTCCAACGATATTTATGGATCTTATGAACCGAATCTTCATGCCATACTTGGATCAGTTCGTGGTGGTGATTATAGATGATATTATTGTTTATTCTAGTAGCTAGGAGGAACATAAAGAACATCTTCGAAAGGTCTTACAGATTCTGAGGGAGCATCAGTTATGTCATGCCCCAATCCCAAAATACAATGGGACTAGCCTCGTGGCAATGGCCAGTAGCACAACTCCAATGGACAAACCCAATTTAATGGACCCTTTTGTCATGCCCCAGTCCCAAACTACATAGGTCTAGGACACGTAAGCATACCAGCCGCATGTATATGGCAACTCCAATATATAGAACCTATAACACATGCGTATGCTTTATTATGAATATCAAATCCACAAGTGGTATAAACCATCATAAATTACAGGGTATAATCTATCTCATCCACAGAAAATCAAATATAATGAATAACCAATATCTATAACCAGATCCTAAAATAAAGTATCTAAAGATGACAGTCGGATGGAAATAAATCCACTGCCGAACTAGAATGAAGAATAACAAGACAAATACAATATAAACACAACCTCTAGCAATCACGAGGCTCGAAGAGAAGACCTCTCACAATATAAGTAGCCAGTCCGGATCTGCGCTCCTGCAAATACTCATGAATAATATACCTGGAAAGGGACCATGTCCTCAGAGGGACATAACAAGATACATAGAAGCATGCCATAAAGTAAATACCGGATAAATAAAAAGGGGTGCGCTAACCATCTAAGTGAAATACAACTTGAGGACAACTTTGAGTGTATGGAAAAGTGTAGACTAGACATGTGCTAACGTAATTCACCAATCGACATAACTGGCTAGTATATACCACATATTCCCCCTATAACATGGGTACAAGAATATAATAACGTCCAACGTCCTCTAGAGTGTGGTGTCTGTAACGTCCATCATTCCGAAGAATGATGTATCTGTAAAATCACCAAGTAACGTCCAACACTTTAGGGAACATGGTGTCTGTATAAATAATAACGTCCGTATCACTCCGTTGAGTGCCGTATCTGTATAAAAGAGGTGGGTGTTCCATACGTCTACTAGTCGTCCTCCCCGCCCAATGATCTATGCATGTTGTATCCACAACACGCTTCAGCTACTATGCCGCGGTGTGGTAACTCCGGCTCATAGTCTATCGTTAGAACAATAGCCCAACCTTAAAACCCAATAAGGACAAGGATTGGACCATCGTACCATGCTATTCTATGCTTCGCCTACTAATAACTGCTAAGTCTTCTATCATGGATCGCGAATAGCAGTTATTCCCTATCCGTCGTATGCCTACACGTACAGGTGGCCTACCACATACGCAAGTCCATGCCCTACATGAGACTCACAACACGTGTAAGAAATATGTCAAGGCCTGGGGAGTTATACCGATAACTCCACAACTTTAGGTGGGTCTACTAGACACTAGGTCAGACATAAGTCCTAACGTCAACGCATTCGTTGACTGCACCCGAGTCTCTCTCGGACGCGCACAATTATATAATCTAAAATAATAAATATGAAACTAACAATATAACTGAATTTAAACAGTACAACAAGGCAGGGTATACTTGCCTGGCAAGAGAGCTGCAAAGTGTAACGTCCAGATATCAAACACCAAGAGTCAGAAACTACGGTCTCAGATTGAATGTCTCCGGATACTTAAATAAACATCACCAACGTTCCCAAAATAAGCAAAATAACTAGAAACCACTCCCCTTTCATCCAATTTGGACACAGGGGCAAAACGGTAATTTTGGGTTAAAGCGGGCTCCATGTGTGGGCCACTTTGCACCGAAAAGCGTGCCAAGGGTAAAGGTCTCTAAATAGGACAAATTATAGGTCAAATAAATTCTAAATGTTAGTATGAACTCAATGGTACGTCTAATTATGGATTCCGGTGAGCCGAACACAATTTTGCCCTAAAAGTCAACCATGGGGCCCGCCAATAGGTGATTTGGTCAACTATCTCAGAATCGCATGAAACTTGGGTCACAGGAACAGCGCGATACCACGAGTTCAATGACGCAAGTTTTATCGTATTCTAACGAGCGTGCACTAAATGCGTAGGGCTTTTGCAAAAGTTACGATACGGGAAATTTTCTGCGGATACGGACTGATTCCGACGCGCACACGAGTCCAAATCAGTTTTCGTAAAATCTCACACGTCCAGGTATACTATGCACACCTTTTGGTATACTTGGTACACGACAGGGCGGTCGCATTTGGCAGGGCGCGCTATGTATCACAATTTCTGGAAATCTGGAAAAAGTAGGTTTTTGGGGTTTTCTAATTGGTTTAATGGTACATACAGCAGTAAATAAATTAATATAAATAACATAAATTAAACTAGGTTAGGTGGTCTTCGCATACCAAAAAGAAAAATCAAATTCGGATCTCTGTGGTGGGAGATACGAATCCGTGATCCTAGGTAGTTACCGCAGTTTTTTGCGATCCCAAAAGTTGTCATTTTTTGCCAACTTGGTCGCTATTTTCGCCTAGGTTTATGCGCCGTTTGAGGTCAACTATCATACAAATTTGAAAGGGGGATAGTTGAGGATCATATCAGTGAAGATGAGGTCGAGTTTGGTTGAGCGGTGGCACAAAAAATGATGCCTGAACAGAGCTTCGTTGCCTTGCATTCGCTGACTCGGTTGTGCGCGCGTTGATGCGGACGGCGGACGCGGTCTTCTCCGGTGGTGAACGGCGCTGGCTGGGCTCGGAGGCTGCGTGGCGATGGTGTGGTCGAGATAGAGTAGAGTAGGGTTAGGGTTTGGGGAAAAAAATACCTTATATATATATATATAGAGAGACCGCGAGAGAAGGGGCCGACTGCACGCGGGGGGGGGGGGGGGGGGTATTCGGAAAACTAAATGCTGCTGCTGCTTTATATGGTAAGTGGGTAGTGGGTAGTTAGGCTTAGCTGGTTGGGTTAGATGGGTTAGGGTTTGAATTCAATAAGAATCTATTTCTTTTTCTTTTTCTTTTTTTTCTTATTCTTTTATTCCTAAATTCTATTTTCATTCAAATTTCTAATTCTTTTCTTTCCTAATTTCTATTTAATAAATCATATATATATATATATGTAATTCTAAAAAAAATTATTTTACTGCATACAATAAACCTACTCAACTGTCCAAAGTGTTTCCGACATGGAATAAATTAGGAAAAATTTATAATTGCTCCATAAATCCCCTAAATGCACAAACACCTAAAATAAAAATTAATTAAAATCTATTTTCTCTAATTAGTTCATAATTACTACAATTCATTTATATAATTAATTAAAAAGGTTAATATGGTTTTTAGGATTAGGGGTTTTACATTCTACCCAACTTATAAAAATTTTGTCCTCGAAATTAAAACTAAGTTACGATAGAAAGTTAAGGATGGTATAAGATAGAGATTTGCAGCTTATTCTGCACCTTCCTCCATCCTACCCTCCATAATTTTCCAATTGTCATGGGGATGTTTGGAGGGGTATAATTTGCATTATAAAATGCAAGGCTAGGTTTAAATGAGTGGGCGATGTTGCACGTCGCACATTTCAAAAATTCATGGGGAAAATCTCACATGAACGAAATATGGGTTTCTTCATGTATCATGTCCAATGGTGTGGACACCCCAATGCACCTTTGCGTAAAATTGCCCAACAATTAAAAAATTGCACAAAGATGGAAATTGGATTAAATTAATCAAAATTAATGCGTAGGGTGTTCTGAAATTAATTAGAAGTACATGGAAATAAAATTTGGTGGAACACAAGTGTCATGGACATAGAGAATTCAGGATAGAATATTATTAAAATTTGGGTTGTACAAAATGGGTCAAGATTGTGTCTCCAATTATCGAAGCAGCGGTAAAATGCACTAGGTAATATAAATATTGTATAAATAAATGCCGTGTCCTATTTCCAATTGGATACCAACTAGCCATAGTTTCTCTATCAAACCAAGTAGGCCAAAATTTTGGGTGGGGGGTTTACAATCCAGCCAACTAAAAATAATTTCATCCTCGAAATTAAAATAAGGCATAATTCGTTAATTCCCTTACTTTCGCATATAAGACAAGTCAATCACAATCTCTTCCAAAATTTACAATATATTTTAATTTATCGCAATCACTTTCGAAATTAAGGTACCCTATATTTAATCAAAATATTGTAATCTTTCCTCGACTTTTAAATAATCACATCCAAATTTAAGCAAAATCTCTATGACATCTTCAAGTTTCGAATAGCCCTCAACAATTTTTCACATTACGATCTCCAACTATCATAATCTCCTTTAAAAATAATTCTAATCCAATATTATTCCTATTTTCCCTTATGAATTTTGTATCCTTCAAATTTTTAAATTCAATTCACATCCTCAATATTTTCATTAGGTAATCCAACAATTAAAATTTAACTTTTAATTCAAATCATCAAATTGTAAAATTTTATATCTACTTCACCAATTGTTCAAGCCTAGAATTCTATCTTTATCCTCAAGGTTTAAATCGATGATTCAATCTTCAACATTCAAACTTTAAATCATGTGCTCAAAGTATAAATATTTGGTCCTCACTATCAAGATTTCAAAATTCACTAAATCCTCATCATCTCAGTCCTTCTTTTAAAAAAATTTAAAATTAGAATGACTTGAAACTCCCCATCTAATCTTGCTTAATCACAATCTAAAATAAATTTCTCTCAAGTTGACAATGCAACTTCTACCCAACTTAGAATTTACCCATCTACCATATAAGGCTGTACACTTAAGAAAAATATTCCTCAACTTATTTAGTCATGCTATTCGATCCTCAAAAAGTTGAACACCAACCTATTACCTATGATATGCCCTTAATTATGGAAATCATCATCAAGTAATGCGGTTGGCCTATGGGATATATCTAGTACTATCTGTATGTCAAATTTATACCAAGTACGAGGTTTCATCTTTCCAGAATAAGGGAAGACAGAAAACAATAACAAAGAGTTCAAGGGGGAGGTAATAGAATAGAAGTAGGGGGATCAAGGCATTTAAGGAATTCAAAAGGAATTGTCAAGGCAGTTGTGGATTGAAATCCTATTTGGTAATTTTTATTCACATGCTCGTATTAGTACAGTTATGTAACTGATACGATATACTCAGGCATGTCTAGAGGGCAAGTACATCCGTCTACTAGATATTATATATCTCAATCCACGTAAAGTAGTTATGCGAAGGGCGAACCAAGCGCACCAAGGTTAGCTAGACCTTAATATACTGATTCTGAAATGTATTAATGTATGCATCCACTAATACATATATCATGAACAAGCTTGATAAAAGAATAAGCTTGCAAAACTAGGCTATAAAAATAGCAGCATAAGTCAAGGTAGTATATAAAATATAAATACGCTAGATCATGATGAAATAAGGTATAAATAATTCAAGTTCACAAACGAAACAAAAATAAGACTCTATAGTCTCTATAATTGTCATACTACTCCTTGTCTAAGTCGCTAGTCGACCAATTAGGGGTATGTGCCTCTAAGTTCTTCAGTTCGAATAAACACTATCGTCTTATGCTAGTATACAGTTAAGGTCATTCAGTTACACTTCAATAATGAGTCAAGAGGACTATGTGATACAAGTTTGTGAGACATACTATCCAACTTAAAATTATAACTAATATTGTGACAGTCTTAAGGAAAATCTACAAAATAATCTTGCTCTTATAAATAAAGCATGAACTCCTATTGGGGTATACGAGGAAAAGATCTTGGTACTTATTAGAGTCTCCTATTTCATTATATAGGTAATGGTCATCTTAAGTCTTAATCATAGTGCTCATAGAACAAGTGTAAATAGTAAGAATGGAAGAGCTACTGGTTCTTAAGTGAAAAGAGGATATATCTATATTGGATTATGGATACGAATTATGCAATTTAAAACTAAGGGTAATCATCAAGTTATAATCCAAAAGAACAACTCAAAACTATCAAATTCTAACTATCAAGCACAACTTTTCAAAGTTTAACATTGACAACTATAATCCTAGCAACTACATATCCTTAACATAAGAGAATTCATCTGGGCTACAATCAGAAGTGTCAGGTGGCATGAGTTGAAAGGTGAAGAAAAAAAAGCATAATTAGTCATCGCACAAATAGCGAGTGCTAAGGTTGTAGAGAACTAGATATAAAATTAAAAATAGGAAGACTCCAGATAAGATCATGGTTTTCCTAAGGGTAGGTTGTATGCTATTATATATGTTCGAGGTATGATCAAGAAAATATTCTATGCATTGGTCTTGGCTTCCTAAGGTAATGTCTGCTAATCTTAAGACAAGAATTTAAATGTATAGTTCTAATACTATCTTACTATGAAAGTTAGGTTCAGTCCTAATGTTAAATCTTGGATTTCTATTGGTTCCTCAATACTAGGGTCAACCACTATGGTCAAATTTATAGCTAACCCTAGTAGTGCCTGTACCACTCTTAAGTCATTCATAATTATATCAAGGGATAATGGTAAACCAATCTATAGATGAGGGATGCTAGGGTTCACTAGATATTCTAAACTTAGTGAGGTGTCAATATTCTAGTTGTATTCTTAGTAGGTGTGTTACCCTTTATTATTCTAACAACAAGGATTCCTATATTCTAGCAGGGGCTATACTCAAGGAACTATTAGGGAAGCACATGAATCAAGCATGATGCAATTATGTAAATAGAACAGACTGGAAGGAAGATAACTCATAGTCAATTATAGATAAGATCCTATACTATAATCCTATCTGCAGGCTTGCTCGGTACAGTAACGTAACCGAGACAATATGCTCTTGACCTGCATGGGCCACCACTAAAAATATGTCATGCCCCAGTCCCAAAATATGCAGGACTAGGACACGTAAGCATGCCAGCCATATGTATATGACAACTCTAATATATGGAACCCATAACACATGCGTACGCTGTATTTTGAATATCAAATCCACAAGTGTTATAAACTATCATAAATTACAGGGTATAATCTATCTCATCCACAGAAAATCAAATATAATGAATAACCAATATCTATAACCAGATCCCAAAATAAAGTATCTAAAGATGACAGTAGGATGGAAATAAATCCATTGCCGAACTAGAATAAAGAATAACAAGACAAATACAATATAAACACAACCTCTAGCAATCACGAGGCTCGAAGAGAAGACCTCTCGCAATATAAGTAGCTAGTCCGGATCTGCGCTCCTGTAAATACTCATGAACAATACACCTGGAAAGGGACCAGGTCCTCAGAAGGACATAACAAGATATATATAAGCATGCCATAAAGTAAATACTGGATAAATAAAAAGGGGTCGCTAACCATCTAAGTGAAATACAACTTGAGGACAACTTTGATTGTATGGGAAAGTGTAGGCTAGATATATGCTGACGTAATTCACCAATCGGCATGACTGGCTAGTATATGCCACATATGCCCCCTATAACATGGGCGCAAGAATAAAATAACGTCCAACGTCCTCTAGAGTGTGGTGTCTGTAACGTCTATCATTCCGAAGAATAAGGTATCTGTAAAATTACCAAGTAACGTCCAACACTCTAGAGAACGTGGTATCTATATAAATAATAATGTCCGTATCATTGATAGTTTATTCTTTCATTCTGACATTATAGTTCATTGATGACTTTGTTCTATTTTTTATTGTTCTTGATCATCAGTTATATCTCATCGTAGATAGCATCCTCTATATTATTGTTTTATAGTTTTTGTCAATTAATTAGAACTGCTATTGAGTGGTACTTCGCTTCATTCCAGACTGGATAATATTTTTTAGAGGATCCGGGAGATCGATGTCCGACGTATTAAGGACCTCAGCCTATATATGGTGTAGACGTGGACCCACTAGTTCTAGAGTAACTGCTGAAAGATTTAGCCGAATTCACTATTTATCATAGTTAGTTTTTTTTTAGCATTTTGGTACCGGATTTGTTTTTGGCATATATTTGAGACTTGGATATTATTTCTATTTATTATTGTTATTGTTATTTTTAGACTACATCTATTTTAGACTTCTTTGATATCTTATCATGCTGTAGAATTATGATTTAGTATTGTGTTGCATTAAGTATTTTGTCCTTCTTCTTGGAGTTGAGATATTATTGGCAGATTATATATTATTGTAAAATATTTAGATAGTATAGTTGACCTAGACAATGTTCTACCATCGATACTGCGGCATAGGTTGGACATACCCACATACTCGTGCCCCTTCACCGGGTGTGGGTCATGACACATTTTTGTGGTAGCCCATACAGGTTAGGCTTCGCAAGTTGTGCGATGTCCTGGTAGTGCGACGGCTTAGTTGTACTACTGCGAGCCTGCGATAGGATATAGTATATAAGATACTAGGATGAGAGGATACTTAATCATAATTTTCTTGATAGATTTATGGGATGACCCTTGAGAATCTTATTATAAATTCTAACTCAAATCTTTCCCCTTATTTTCGTTCGTTCTCACTCGTTGTTATTGAATTTGATTTTTGGTGAGTTGGTTGTTGAATTTAATTCTTGGTGTCATTATTGAGTTTGATTTTATATCGAGATAAATTTTATGAACTAAATTATGGTATCTTCGGATAATATATGTTGTTGAGGACAGTGAGAAAGAAAATGTCTGGTTTGGTTATGGAGCCTAGAGATGCACATATCTTAGTTATGAAATTTAGAGTTTTTCGCAGTCATACCAGTTGGCGTGGTGAGGATTCTAGATGACATGATTATAGGTTTTGCATACCTTAGTTATAAAATCTATCATTTATCACAGCTATGCCTACTGGCTTGGCGAGGATTCTGAGTGTCGTAATTTCGGACAGACGTGTATGATTATCAGGTTGTATCTTAAATTGGTTCTTAAAGTATCATCTCAAAACTTATCAACTCTTATTATTGTAGGATTTTGTCCCTTCATTCTTTAGCTTAGAAGTAGAGCCTTCATGTGATTAGATAGGAGTATACCAGTAAATGACTAGTGATGGATATCACCTGATATTGAGGCTAGTGATGTGTTGGAAGAAATATGTGGAAGAGTGTCTAGAAATTGTATGCAGAATACAGAGTGGGTGATGAGTATCAGTATGGAAGTTCATGAGTATCAGAAAGTGAAAGGTTGAGTATTAGAAATTTTAAGTGTCATGGGTTGAGAAATATCAAGTTTGGTCATGGAAGATATATAGTATATCACTGATTAGTATATCCGTCTGTAAATGGTTTAAGGAAAGATACATATACATCAATAGAGATATGGAACCATGTGCCTGCCTTTGAGAGTAAAGTAAAACTTGTGTATTATAGAAATTAATAACAAGTGGATTGGGTGCAAGTGATCATGAGTTCTAGTAAGTGTGATGAGGTGATCTAATGATAAAGCTAGAACATTAAGGGCATATGTTGTGTAGTTAGGAAGCTAGTGTTCCTATATCAAGAGTGCTAGTGTTTCTGTATCAAGAATTACTTGAGTAATGTGCTAGTAAAAGTAAGTACCTTGTGTGATAATATTAGATTGGTGTATCAGTTAATATGGATAAAAAAATTATTTGGAAGTAATAGTGAAAGTAATCCAAGCAGTAGAGGAGAGACATGAGTAACTTGGTATGGGGATTTTATCTAAAATGCCATATAAGAGTCGGTGCCTTGTGTATACAGTAATAAGATTTGAGTAGGCATCCTATTGGGGGTATTCAAGTTGGACAAGGGTGTGCTAATAGTGTCACTACCATATTTTAGATTAGGGGTATTTTTGTCTTTTCATAATTTAATGTGTAAATAATTGCATGATAATTATTTATATTTAATTTTTTATGATTTTATTTGATTGTTGCACTTTACCTTTGCTTCGATAATTACAGCACTACACTAGCCATTGTCTTCCAACTAATTTCACACCCTTGTCCTAGACGTGCCAGACTTTTATTTTGATCTTTGTGTGACTCATAATTATGTCTTATTGTGCTTTATTTTAGTCCCACAACATTCGTTGCAACCCATTTATATTTAATTCTATATAAATCCAAATTTGTACCCTTGTGCATTCCAATCAAAATTGGAGACACAATCTCGACCCATTTTGAGCAACCCAAATTAGGATAATATTCGATTCTGAGTCTACTTTATTCATGACACTAGTGTCCCACCTGATTTTATTCCCTTGTACTTATAGTTAATTTTAGAACACCTATTACATTTATTTTAATTAAATTAAACCATAAACCTAACTTTGTAAAATTTTCCAATTGTTGGGTACTTTTATGTGAAAGTGCATTAATGTGTCCAACCCGTTGTACACAACACGTGAAGAAACCTATTTCTCCTTCATATGGATTTTTCCATAATTTTTGGGAGTGTGTAATTCAAAATCAACCTCCTTAAACCATGGCCCTCCAAACTTTGAACCAAATACAATCCTAGCCATTCATTTTGAATCCATTTGAATCCTAGCCCTTGAAATATCTCCATGTCAAGCCCTTTTCCACAGGAGTGTTGACCAAGCCCTAATTCTAGGTCAACCCAAAGCATTATACATATATGTAAATATTCTTCTTTACTTTTCCTTTTCTTTTTCCTATAAACAATATAGCTTCAGCCGACTTCCCTATTCATCTTCATCTCCTTCCCCATTCCTCACCCGCCGGAGTCCCGAACCCCCTCGCCGGAGCTTGCCATCTTCGAATCACCCGTTGCACCCTGCAGACCCGTCCGCCATTCTCCTTTAAACGCCACACTTCCCGTCCATCATCGTCGACTCCACCAGAACCCGCTGCACTCGTCCAACCTGCCTCCACACGACAACCCGCCGCCTCGCCATCTCCGCCTGGACCAGAGGAGACATGCCTCTCCTTCGCTCGACCAAAATCGATCGGATCACGACCCATCACCCGCTGGACCACCTGCACTCGGCTGGAGGGACACCGCTGCCCAACTCGACATCTGCACCGAGCCGTTGCACCGCCTGTACTCGAACGGAGAAGCCGCTGACCCGTTGTTCGTTGGCCTGAACCCACTGCTGAAGCCTACATCGACCGAAACCTGCTGTCCAATCGCCTATGACCCGCCTGCACTCGGTCGGAGAGACCCGCTGCCACCCTACCATGCTCAACCGGCCAAAACACACCAGAGTCGACCCACTCGATTGAACCGAGCACCCCGTCGATGACCTTGACATGAATGCCTTGTCCCGCGAACAAAGGTTTGAGTTCTCCCTCTTGCGTACATGTACACGTACACGCATACGCGTAATTCTCATTAGTATGCATACGTATTTTTAGTTATGGTTTAATATACGCGTATTGTATATTGGTATGAGGGTGTATATATTAGTATATGTATTTAGTATATGTTTAATATGTATAATTGGTATATATATACATATATATATATAGTATATAAACTCAATTAGTATATATGTATAGTATATGTATTCCATTAGTATATATTTAATATGTATATAATTGGTATATATATACACATATATATATAGTATATGAATTCAATTTTATATATACATATATATATGGTATATGTATTTAATTGGTGTACATATATATTATAAGTATTAATGTTATATGCTAGTTAATAATATGTATAATTATATATGTACTAGGTGACCCGAGTATAATTACGGATATCCCGTAGTTACATTGACCTGTGACAATGTGATATTGTTAGCAAACTGCCATATATATACTGACGTATTGGCAAGACCCGTATTATTCTGACTGTCTGTTATGTACAGCAATTACAGACGTGACACCAGTGCAACTAGACCCACACTTGACCCTTTAAATGACAAGAGTCACCCCCTAGCGTAGTCTCTGAGTTCATTGTGTTTTGATTGTGTGTGTTAGTGTAATGTCTGATGCAATATTGTATTATATGATATGTCTATAGGACTGTTGGATCATTCAGACGATACTTTGGAAATAGGACATTGGTATTGCCAGCTAAGGACCACAGGCGAGTATATTCTCTGACAGTTTTCATTATGTTGATTATCTCTATAATTCTAGTTGTATATCATACATGATTCTGACACTATTGTTTATACGAGTTGGCATTATCGAGACCTGTCACGAGGAGATTGGGATCTATCATGCTAGCTGGGGAACGGGGAAATATTAGTAGCTTTTGTGATCATACCCAACTCTACTTGCATCATAGCTCACCCACACCTCACGTTGGTACAGCCAGAATATTACATGCCTCAAAGCCTGTTACATGTGATTAGCCTGACTATTGTTTGCATCATAGCAATCCGGATTGTTAGCCTGACCTTACATGAATCAATGCTATCATATGTAACAAGCCTGATCAGTCCCAAGCCGATCACATGATATGTTGATATTTCACATACTTAGTTAGATGAGCTTGACATGTATCTCTAGTTTATTGATCTAGCATACACTTATATTCTAGTTCATTGTTCTAGCATGCACTTGTATTTTTATTTATTGCTAGATGTACATTGATGATGATATGCTCCAGTACTTCCTTATTCCAGTATTTCTTTATTTCTATTACTTCATATTCCAGTATTTTTTACTGCCAGTTTTTATATCCATCTTTTATTTCTTTACACTGTGTTATAGTTTTTGTCAATATATATGGAACTGCTGTTAGTGCTTGTACTTTGTTCCAATCCTGACTGAATATTTTTTCCAGAGGATCTTGAGGATTTCTGTCCTACACACTATGGACCGGGTATAGATGCAGACTACACATCAGGGATCTTATAGGAGACTATTGCTTTAGAGGAGACATTACATGCAACTATCTAGACAGTATTTATCTTATACACTGTGACTTATTTGAGGTTTGTTTTGAGTTATGTTTAGACTTATTCTTAGTTTATATTGAGACTAGTGGAGACTTTATGTTGGACAGCTAGACTGTGGTTTATTTATATTTTGAGATATTGTGGTTGACTATGTCATTCTTCTTATCTATTATCGTGCCTTTATACTTTTATAGTTGTTGTGATTGAGTTTACATTATGAGCTATTGTGAGATGTATATTGTCCTCCTTATGGAGTTGATATCATTGACAGGTTGTGAGTTATGTTAGTATTCCAGATTAATTGAGACAATCTTGAAATCCTCAACCTTGGATTTAGAGGCACAGATGTCTGCCCATGAGGCTGGACCGGCACCTTTGGCAAAGACCTGTGACCTAGACAATATTTTACCGCCGATGCTGCGGCGTAGGCTGGACGTACTCACAACTCATGCCCAAATTCTGGGTGCGGGTCGTAACACATTTTAGTGGTGGCCCATGCTGGTCTACTTTCGCAAGTTATGCGATGTTGTGGTAGTGCGACAACTTAGTTGTACTACTGCAAGCCTGCGATAGGATAGTGAAAATAGGATTTAGGATGAGAGTATGCTCAATCACACTAAAAAATTCTAATCTTTACATTGCTATTCTGAATGATTGGTTCTTTAAAATTTTACTGTCCTTCCTTGATGATATCGTATCTATTACCTTAATTGATTCTTTTCGGTCTGTCTTCAGGATGTCGCCGAAGACTAGGTCTCTGAGACTGGGAGCATCAACTTCAGCGAGGTCTGCCACCTCTCGACCTGACGAACAGACATCTAGAGTTCCTCCTACATCTCTTCTTCATGTGGGAGTAACTGCAGCTGTTGGGATTCCTCCTCCACCTATTTAGAGGATTGCCCCAGCTGTGACAGAGGTTCTTCCACCACCACCGACGCCGATTCCCGAAGGTATACCCATTGATGGGGCACAAATGTTCGCACTGATCTAGGGCATGCTAGAGGCCCAGAGAGTGACAGGAGAAGCTCAGCATGTTCAAGCTGAGGCTCAGAGAGTGCAAGCAAAGACACACTAGGCGCAGACAAAGCTGATGAGAGAGAGCATGGAGAACGCTAATCAGGTGGCTCTCCAGGCTGTGGAGAGAGTAGCACAACACCAGCAGCATCCTGGCAAGTAGCACCAAAAGCAGGGTACCATAGTGGACTTCAAGAGGATGATGCCTCGAGAGTTCAAAGGCACAGAAGGAATACTCTACGCTGACGATTGGTTAGAGGACATAGAGAGAAACTTGCGCTTAACACAGATTCCGAATATTCTTCAGATTGAGGCCGTTGGCAGTCAGATGTTTGATATCGCGGTGACGTGGTATCGTATTGAGCTGAGCCTCGCCGTTGAAGGACTTACTTGGGAGGACTTCAAGGAGATCTTTAAGGAAAAATTCTTTCCTGACGTAGCTTTGGGAGCATTGAAAAGCCTGTTCCATGACTTAGTCCAAGGAAGCATGTCAGTTGACAAATATGCTGTAGAGTTTTGCTGATTGAGTCGATTCACACCATTGATGATTCGAGACACAGGAGATAGAGCACAAAAATTCAGGAAAGGATTAAATGGAGAGATCAAGTCTCGTACTTCGGGACGACGCACTGCTATATTTGAGGGTATTTTGATGGATGTCCAAATTGCTGAAGATGACTTGGACCTCAGGCCCAAGAGATGACGCGATACTTTTGGAGCAACAGGTGGTAACACAGGACCAGCCAAACACCCATACTTTCAACAACAACAGAGGCCGTACCAGCAGCAGCATCAGCAACAGGCACCAGTTTGAGCAACAGGCACCAGTTCGAGGATACATCCAGCATCAGCAACCACAGAGACAAAATCAGCCCGTTGCCCAGTGCGCGTATTGCGGAAAGATGGGACATACTAGAGACATCTGCAGGAAGAGGTTGGGTACTTTCTTGTCATGTAGATCGTCATCACATCAGCTGAGGGATTGCCCAGCTATTCAGACTCGTCAGGGAGGAGCAGCAACTCAGAGAGGACCAGCCAGAGCACCTACTGTACTAGGAGGCCAGCAGAGAGGACCTCCACTTCCACCATAACAACAAAGGTTTGCTCAGCACCAGCAGCAGCAGAGAGGAGCACCACAGGGACGAGCTTATGCCATGGCTATTGACAAGGCCGAGCCAGCTGGAGAAGTAATATCAGGTTCAGTTTCTCTCAATTCTATTCCAGCACTTGCATTATTTGATTCTGGCGCTTCCCATAGTTTTGTATCTGTATCTTATGCCCTTAAGCATCATTTAGAAATAGAACCATTAGATAGGACTTGCAAGATCATGACAAGAGGAGGCATTATCCTAGTCCATGATTATTGTAAGGATCGGAGAGTGTCATTGGAAGGCCGAGCGTTGAGCGTTAGTTAACTTATCATGCCACTTCCGGTATACGATATTGTACTCAGAATTGACTAGCTGAGTAGACACCAAGCTTCTATAGATTATCACAGAGGTAGAGTAATATTTTGACCGCCAGGAGAGCCAGAGTTCGAGGTCGCCAGAGGAGAAGCAAAGCAGAGCAGAGGCACTTTTTACGGAGCCAGGATGGAAGAAGAGGAGTTACCACATCCACTGATAGCGAAGTTCCTGGATGTATTTCCAGAGGAGTTGCCAGGTTTGCCGCCAGACAGAGATATTGAATTCTCTATAGACTTGATACCAGGAGCGAAGCCTATTTCTTAACATATCTATAGAGTCAACAACAACGAGTTGGTAGAACTGAAGCAGAAAGTTGAGGAGCTGCAGGACAAATGTTTCATTAGATCCAGTTCATCAGCATGGGGAGCCCCGGTATTGTTCGTACCGAAGAAGGACTGCACTGTACGCATGTGTATCGATTATAGAGCTCTGAACAACCTCACTATCAAGAACAAATACCCGTTGTCGAGGATAGATGATCTTTTCGATCAATTGAGCGGAGCAAAGCTGTTTTTGAAGATAGAATTGAGGTCAGGCTATCACCAGGTGAAGGTGAAGAGAGAAGACATACCGAAGATAGCCTTTTGGACCAGATATGGCCAGTTTGAATTCATGGTAATGCTATTTGGTTTAACCAATGCACCAACAGTATTCATGAACTTGATAAACAAGATATTCCACCAGTACCTTGACAAGTTCGTAGTGGTGTTCATCGACGATATTCTAGTGTACTCGAAGACCCAGAAGCGCATAAAGAGCACCTGAGGATGGTCTTAGAGACTCTCAGGAAAGAGGAGTTATACGAAAAGCTTTTAAAGTGTGAGTTCTTCCTTGACAAGGTTGAATTTCTTAGACATATGGTGACGGGTGACAAAATTTCAGTTAACCCAAAGAAGATCGAAGCAGTGGAGTCATGGGCTACCCTAAGTTTGATAGCTGAGATTAGGAGTTTTCTCGGACTATGAGGATACTACAGAAGATTTGTACAAGATATCTCCAAGATTGTAGAGCCAATGTATAGGCTGACCAAGAAAGATATAGATTTTGTCTGGACAGAGGAATGTCAGGTCACGTTTGATGAGATGAAGAAGAGATTGAGGATAGCACCAGTTTTGATGTTGCCATCAAGGACAGGAGGATTCACTATCTACAGTGATGCTTCTGGAAAAGGTTTGGGATACGTTCTTCAGCAGCACGAAAAAGTAATTGCCTATTCTTTAAGATAATTATGCCCTCATGAAAAAAACTATCCCACCCACGATCTGGAGTTAGCAGCAGTTATCTTCGCTCTAAAGCTGTAGAAACACTATCTGTATGGAGAGCGTATGGAGATCTTCAAAGACCACAAGAGCTTGAAGTACGTGTTTACATAGAAGGAGCTGAACATGAGATAGAGAAGGTGGTTGGAGTTGATGAAAGTCTTTGATATCTTATTACAGTACCATCAAAGAAAGGCCAACATAGTCGTCGATGCCTTGAGCAGGTATCCGACGGCTATGTACTTGACAACAGATAGACATTTATTAGCTGATCTTGAGAGCTTAGGAATTAAAGTACTAGTTCCAGGTATTGAGATTCAGATGTGGGGATTATAGATACAATCAGAGTTGATGGATAGAATTAGAGCTGAACAGTATGATGATGAGACTCTGAGGAATATCAGGGCACAAGTTCGGACAGGATTGACAAATGACTTCACTATTGCGGATGATGGATCCTTATGGCATGGCACGAGGATGTGTGTGCCGAGTGGAGAGCTGCACGAAGAGGTTTTGTAGTAGGCACATTGCTCTCAGTACTCGATGCATCCCGGAGCCAACAAAATGTATCGAGATTTGAGGGAGCATGTATGGTGGTATGGTATGAAGCGCGAGGTAGCACGCTTTATATCCGGGTGTTTAGTGTGCCAGCAAGTAAAAGCAGATCGATAGAAGCCAGAAGGATTGCTTTAACCTTTACCCAATCCAGAATGGAAGTGGGAGCATGTGACTATGGACTTTGTTTCAGGACTTCCACGTTCTCCAGGAGGAAAGGAACGATTTAGGTCATCGTGGATAGTTTGACCAAATCAGCCCACTTCTTACCTTTCAAAGTGGGTACATCGACAGAGAAGTTAGAAGAGATGTACGTACGGCAGATTGTCAGATTACATGGAATTCCTATAAGTATCGTCTCCGATCGGGATAGTCGTTTCACTTCCCATTTCTGGAGGAGTTTGCAGGCTAGCTTGGGCACTCAACTCAAATTCAGTACCGCGTATCACCCCTAGACAGACGGACAGTCTGAAAGGACTATTCAGACTCTTAAAGATATGCTATACACTTAAGTTTTGGATCTCGGAGGTTCTTGGGAGGATCATCTACACCTAGTAGAGTTTGCTTACAACAACAGATACCAGGCCAGCATTGAGATATCACCATTCGAGGCTTTATATGGACGAAGGTATCGTACACCGTTATCTTGGGATGATGTTGGAGAGAGAGCTTTGTTAGGACCAGAAATGGTCATGGATACAGCAGAAAAGGTAAAACTTATCAGAGACAGACTGTGAGTGGTGCAGGACAGACAGCGACATTGGGCCGATAGCCACCGTAGACCCCTAGAGTTTCAGGTATAGGTTTTGTTATTCTTTAGGTTTGTGATTATTTTGTTTTAGATTGTGTGTTAAGACTATTTGTTCTAGGTTGGCGATTTGGTGTTCCTACGAATTTCTTCGACACGGGGCACGATTTGTTTTGGTAGAGACGGAAAGCTTAGTCCACGATACATCGGGCCCTTCAGTATTCTTGAAATGGTCGGTGCAGTGGCCTATAGACTGGACTTGCCGCCTACTCTAGATGGAGTATGTGACGTGTTCCACGTGTCGCAGCTGAGACGGTATGTGGTAGTTCCTAGTCACGTACTAGATCACTCGAAGATCGAGGTTGGATCGACGCTCAGCTATCATGAATAACCCGTTGAGATCTTGGATCGTAGAGAGAAGGTAATGCGGAACAAGACTATTCCTTTGGTTCGTATTGCATGGAGATATCACACTCCAAGCGAGTCAACCTGGGAGAGAAAGGACGAAATACGCGAGTAGTATCCGTATCTCATCGAGACTTGAGGTATAAATTTTATTTGATTGATTGTTCTTGTACTAGTTTATTTTAAATTTCGAGGACAAAATTCTTTTAAGGAGGGTAGACTTGTCATTACCATATTTCAGATTAGGGGTATTTTCATCTTTTCATAATTTAATATGTAAATGATTGCATGATAATTATTTATATTTAAATTTCTGTGATTTTATTTGATTGTTGTACTTTACCGTTGCTTCGATAATTAGAGCACTACACTAGCCATTGCCTTCCAACTAATTTCACACCCTTGTCCTAGACGTGCCAGACTTTTATTTTGATCTTTGTGTAACTCATAATTATGTCTTGTTGTGCTTCATTTTAGTCGAACAACATTCGTTGTAACCCATTTATATTTAATTTTATATAAATCAAACTTTATACCCTTGTGCGTTCCAATCAAAATTGGAGACACAATCTTGACCCATTTTGAGCAACCCAAATTAGGATAATATTCTATTCTGAGTCTACTTTATTCATGACACTTGTGTCCCACCAG